>OU892285.1:0-184373 GCA_917834065.1 Ceutorhynchus assimilis | reverse complement strand
ATAGTGACAAATAGTCGAAAATACAAAAGGTCGAAAAACAAAAAGTCGAAAACAAAACGTCGAAAATACAAAATATCGCGTTGGGGGAGGTAAGTTTATAGGTTAGTTTGGGTTAGTTTACGTTAGTTCGATTTGCGCATTATAGCGTTGTTGGGTTAGTTTGGAATAGTTTGTGTTAGTTCACTTTATTTAGAATCCCTTCTCATTTCACTAGTCTTGTATAGGTATCCAAATTCCAGTTTCTCTCGCTCAGACCCGTAATTTTCTCCTTCGAACTTGAAGGTCAGAGTTTTTATTTTTATTTTTCAGTAAGTCAAAAAAACGTCAATATCCGCATCTAAATTGAAACAAAAACATCTTTATAAATGATATATCCAACTAATTTTTATCGAAAATATGTTAATTTTTGAAAGTGTCTACCCTGACGTTTCACTATAGAAATTTATGGGATCGGGAAGTAAATAGGAGTGCATGGGTCAGAAACGAAGATTGGATTAATTACAAAAGTGTAGGTACAGAGTTTTGGTTAGTTTGGTTTAGTTTTGGTTAGCTAGCGTTAGTCAAGGCGTTAGTATGTGAAAAAAAAAGTAGAAAGGAAAAAAATATTGTATTTTCGACTTTTTATAATCTTGACAACTCGTATTTTCGACCTTTTTCAATTTCTACCCTTTAAAATTCGTACTTTTGTATTTCGATCTTTTGTATTTTCGACATTTTATATTTCGACTTTTTGTATTTTCGACATTTTGTATTTTCGACATTTTGTATTTTCGACATTTGGTATTTTTGATCTTTTGTATTTGCGACCTTTTGTATTTTCGACCTTTTGTTATTCGACCTTTTGTTATTCGACTTTTTGTTATTCGACCTTTTGTTATTCGACCTTTTCTTATTCGATCTTTTGTATTTTCGACCTTTTGTATTTCGATCTTTTATATTTTCGACCTTTTGTTTTCGACTTTTTGTATTACGACCTTATGTTTTCGACCTTTTTTCCGGTTCTCATCTAAACGATTTTGTATACAGGGTGTACCTATACCCTACGTTTTCATATCAATTTTTTTGGCCTAATCATTTTCAGACTATGATTTTATGTAGGTAATACTTTCAATTTAATAGTTAGTATTTATTTATACGTATTTTATTTATAGAAAATTACTATTATTTGAAAGAACGTGCAGTTTTCAGCTATATTCGACTTTGCCAAATACAGGGTGTCTACCTGAAAGTTAGCTGCACATAAAAAAATTAATTAATAGTTATTTGTTTTACTAGGCAGAAAAGTACAAGATTTAATGCCGCGGCTGGTGTTTCATAGCCAAGGCATAGCCGAGCTAGGAAACCAGCCGAGGCATTAAATCTGCTTTTCTGTAAAACATATAATTTTTTCTCCGAATGTTCAAATTCACACATGGACATCTCTTTTATATTTATTTCATTTATTATTATCCAAATAATTAAATTATTTTGACAATTGTCATTGTCATCATCAATTTAAAATGCCAAATTGAATGAAATTATTACCTGGAACGTTGTGACACTGTCACTTTTAATGCCTAGGCAGTAAAAGTCCACTTTTTCTGCCTAGGCAGCACTGTCATTCGGAGAAAAATGGTCTTTTTCAAAAAATATTCTTGATGTAATGCAGGGACGGAGCCATGAGGGGGGTTGGGGAGGGGCCAAAATATATTTAAAGTTGGGAAAAATTGGTAGACAAAAATTTGTGCACCCTATTTTCGAGGACTAATTAACGGAATGGCAATTTTTTCAAAAATTTTCGAACACGTCAATTTTATTTTTTGTCGAGCATTTTTTAGAAGATAAAATTATTATACAGAGTGGTCGCAGAAAAGCTGGACACGTAGTAACTCAATTTTTTCAAATAGACACCCCTAATTTTTTTTACATTTTTGGATTTCTGATAAAATTCTAAGTATTTTTCATGAAACATGTCCTATATCTAAATTCAATTGTTTCGGAAATATTGACAGTTGACAATTGACTTTTTTGCAACTTTGAGAGGCTGTAAAACTTAAACGGTTAATTTTAGAGGAAAATCGATTTTACATTCCTGTCATAGATTTTCATAAACTATCATTTGACACCAACTTTTATTTCAATCGGAGATTAAATTTGATTGGAATTTTTAATCATAGATTAAATTCAAGGTTGGTGTCAAATGATGAAAATCTAAGACAGGAATGTGAAATCGGTTTTCCTCTAAAATTAACCGTTGCAAAAAAGTCACTTGTCAACTGTCAATATTTCCGAAACAGTTGAATTTAGGTATAAGACCTGTTTCATGAAAAATACTTGGAATTTTATCAGAAATCCGAAAATGTAAAAAAAATTAGGGGTATTTATTTAAAAAAATTAAATTACTACCTGTCCAGCTTTTCTGCGACCACCCTGTATAATAATTTTATTTTCTAAATAATGCTCGACAAAAAATAAAATCGACGTGTTCGAGAATTTTCAAAAACATTGTTTAGAAGAATATTTATTGAATTTATTCCTTATTTCACGGCCGCACTATACATGTCAAACTTTTTATCAGTTTTTGAAGTTAAACTTCTAGGCGGCGGTCTGATATTTAGACGAGATGAATCTGGGGAGTGATTTGAAAAACGCATCGCGTAACGTCACATTTTGGCAAATTTCGTTACACGAAAGACGAGAGAGAACGAAACTATAACGTTAACGTAGACTGTAAAGAAACGGAGAAAGCGAGCCAATGACAATGACAGATGAGGAACGATTGACACAAACCAAGGATTATAAGCAAAGAGGATTGCCTAGCATTGTCAAGCGCCGATACCCTTGTGACGTCACTATAGATGCCCGTCTCCTTTTTGTGTGTCCCTTCGTCCTCACCCCGACTTATACACGCTAAGTCTAGGTATAATTTTTAAAAAGTTTTACTACTCTACACGTGTACCGATGCTACACATAATTTTTTTGAAGTTAAACTTCTTAGGCGGCGTTCTGATTTGAACGAGAATGGAAAGTGATTTGAAAGACGCGTACACGTAACAACACGTTTTGGCAAATTTCGATACACGAGAGACGAGAGAGAAGAAAGATATAACGTAGAGAGGCAGAGAAAGACAGGCAATTACAATGACAGCCGACGAACGCTTGACACAAACCAAGGTTTATAGGCAAAGAGGATTGCCTATTATTGTCAAGCGGCGATACCCTTGTGACGTCACTACAGATGCGCGTTTGTCTTTTGTGTAGCTTTTCGTCTTTATACCCCGACTAATGCGCTAAATCTAAATGTTGTATGAGGGAAAGAATAGTTTTTAAGAAGCTTCACTTTTTAACACGTGTATAATGCTACATATGATTTTTTTTAAATTTTTTTTAATAAAGTTGGGAAAATTAGGAATGTCACCCCCTCCCAAACCAGAGGCCTTCGCTACGTCCCTGATGTAATGTTCATTAGAATATGAAAAATAAAAATTGAAATTATTAAAATTATCCATGACAAAAACTTCTGGCTGTATCGCAGTCATCCATGCTATTAATTTTTTCATTCCAGTATTTGGCTGCTGATCGATGCTAGCACAAGAGTCAAAATATTGACAGTTTGTGATATTTTGAATAATAATTCCTCATTCTTTGTTGAATTATATTAAATAAGTGTTCTTAAAGGTGTTTAGTATAGCATGGCTGTGATAGCCCAAAATTTTTTATTTACGACTAATGTATAATGTGCGTATTATATTTGTGATTATGGCAGTATAATGACATATGTTATTCCTCCAGGGATTAATGACGAGTAGCGGGATTAATGGTCATTATTCCACAAAAGTGTCAGTGTCAAACGTGTAGTGCCTGTGGATTTGTATTGAAAATTATGAGACGGATGAAATTTGTTGATTGAAAATCTCAAATAAATTAATTTGTCGTAAATAAAGTAGAGTATACTACTCGCAATAATGGCTATTATTCCCTCGGAATGTTACTCCCTCGCCGCTAACGCGGCTCAGTTCGTAATAATCCTCGGGAATAATAGCTATCATTATTGACTCGTGGTATAATCTACTATTATTTCCGACTAATGTCACCCGCAGGAAATAATGACGAGTAGCGGGTTTATTGGTCATTATTCCTCAAAAGTGTCAGTGTCAAACGTGTAGTGCTTGTGGATTTGTATTGAGGTGGATGAAATTTGGTATTAAAATTTCAAATAAATCAATTTGTCGTAAATAATAGTAGATTATACCACGAGTCAATAATGATAGCTACTATTCCCGAGGAATATTTACGAACTGAGCCGCGCTAGCGGCGAGGGAGTAACATTTTGAGGGAATAATAGCCATTATTGCGAGTAGTATACTCTACTTTATTTACGAAAAATTAATTTATTTGAAATTTTCTTTTTAAAAACGCTCGTTGTTCATCCGTCTTAATACAAATACACAAGCACTACGCGTTTGACACTGACACTTTTGAGTTTGTTCAGGTATATTGTTTCCATGGTAGTACTACTTATTTAATTTGAGAAATTTTGTGATTGGTGTGCAAGCGGGATTAATGACCATTAATCCCTGCGGGAATAATATATGGCATTATGCTGCCAAAATCACAAATATAATACTTGCATTATATGTCATTCGTAAATAAAGTAGAGTATACTACTCGCAATAATGGCTATTATTCCCTCAAAATGTTACTCCCTCGCCGCTAGCGCGGCTCAGTTCGTAAATATTCCTCGGGTATAATAGCTATCATTATTGACTCGTGGTATAATCTACTATTATTGTATAATTTTAATTTTTAAGATATTTTGTATGATTTAAAATTCCAGGATGTGAGAGCATATAGGGGAGCAACCTGTGGAAGCGATCACTACCTCCTGAAAATCTTTATCCCGGGCAGACACACTGCAAAAAAAAAAAAAAACGGAATGGAGGAGAAATACAACCTAAAATCTCTAGAAGAGCAAAGCGTGTATGGAAAACTCATGAAAGGAATAAAGAACGAGTACAAAGAGTGAGGCAGACGAACAGGCTGGTTTTAGAGCAGGAAGATCAACTGTAGACCATTTATTTAGTTTGACCCAAATAATGGAAAAGAAACTAGTGTATAACCAAGAACTCCATTCACTCTTTGTAGATCTAAAGAAAGCATATGACAATATTCCGCTGAAAAAGCTTTGGGAAGCACTAGAAAAGACCAATATCAATTTAGAACTAATAAAGACAGTGAAAACGCTCTTTAGTAATGCAAAGACCAAAATTAAGCAGGGAAGCATAATCAGTAAAGGCTTTATAGCAACTAAAGGACTTAAATAGGGATGCTGCATATGCAATATTTTTTTAAATATACTTAGAACAAGCGCTTAAGAGGTGGAAAAACAAATGCAGACATATTATGGGAATACGGCTCAATGAATACAATCTATATACTTTAAGCTTTGCAGATGATCAAGTATTAATTGCATAGGATTATGATGACCTAGAGTACATCATGACACGAAAATTGATAGAGGAATACGAGAAATGGGGTTTGGAAGTAAATCTAATGAAAACAGAATATATGACTATAGGAGATGAACAACAAACTTTGAAATTGAATAATGAACAAGAAATAAAACAATGTACTGAATACAAATATTTGGGCGTGAAAATCTCACATAAGGGAACCCTAGACGAAGCAATTAAAGATCGGAATATACAAGGACGCAAGGCAATATCCCTACTAAATGGTGCACTGTGAGATCAAAATATCAACAAAACTAACAAACCGAGAATATACAACACCATAGTCAAAAGCATAGTCACGTATAGTTTAGAAGTCTGGCCACTGAAGATCAGAACCGCAAAAATGCTGGAAGCAACTGAAATGGACTTCTGAGAATTAGGGAGATTATGAACGTAAAACTCACAATAGTAGATGAATATGATATAAAAGACAAACAGCTGATTTGGTTCGGACATGTACAAAGAATGGCAGATTCAAGAATACCCAAGCAAATAATTGAGTGGAAGCCAGAGAGAAAAAGAAGACACGGCAGACCAAGAAGAAGCTGGAAGAGTGGAGTAGACGAGGAAATGAAAGACAGAGGCTTAGAAGAGGATACTTGGATTGACAGCGATGGTTGGAGATCGGGAATCGGAAGACGTAGAACGTTATAAACCGATAATTATATAGATATAAAATTCGTCAACTTTAATGTTAAATCTCAAATTAAATTTCTGTGAAAACGCGTTAATTGGATACTATTTAGCAAATTCCATGAATTAACAAGCAGGACATAAAAGGTATTTGAATGATAGCTTAGTACAATGCACCTTTAGAAAGATGAAAATCTAGCTGAGTTGGTTTTCTCTGTAATTAAAAAAGATGGATTTAATTACGCCAACAGAACGTGATGTATAACGATATCATTGTTTTAGGTGAAAAAATGAGAACTTTGCTGTGGCATTGTTTATTCACAAACTTGCATGGGAGTAATAATAACACTGACTGAATGAATGCAGCTGCACATGTATTTTTATTCATTTTGCAAAACTAAATATAAATGTAACAAAGTACCTAACAAAAACAAATTTTCTAATGATTCACATCAACCTACTTGACTACTACTGATTAATCGGCAAAATTCTCTCGGCGAGAAAACAGCATACCAAAAACGACCATCCGATAATTCATCTGCCAACATAACGAAGTCGATATCTGGGGTGTTAATTTTATCAACATTAAACTCTAAAGTGTCCTCCGATTTTAATGGGCACCGAGGAGGAATGCACAACCTGTTTTGAGACTGTAAAAAAGTCTCATCGCCATTTAACTTGTTTCAGTATGTAAATTCGTTGGGTTGTTGGGCTCTCGCAGCCGCTACATCTGATTAGTCTTCTGGACGGGTCGTAAAATTTCCACACTGTCGCCAATTTACTTTTGCTGGTTGATTACAGAAAATCAATCCAATTTATATAATCACTATTATTGAAATATGTATATAATTCAATCTGAGCCGTGGTGAGAGAGAAATGAGTGGGTAATTATTAAAATCAACTGCACCTTGAAATTATTTTTTTTTTAAGAAAACAGCAAAAAATTGACGATTGTATTGAAGAATGTCCAAAAAATAATTCTACTAAGCCGTTTAAACGAATTAATAAAGCTCCGATCACACATAACAATAAAATAAATAGCCGTGAGGTGTTTAAATTGCCATTTAAAGTGAGCGATTTTGAAACAATTCGCGAAGCTTCCAAGAGGAATGTTGATTAAACCGCCTCTACTCGGAACCATCCTATATATAATGGGTTTTTGCTTGAGACTGGACGTCCTACACACCTCGGAAGAGTTAATTAGGGACTTGGTTTATTATGTTACATTTTTAAATGATGTCTTGTTGGTATTGAGACTAGAGAAAATAGGTGAGGTAATTTGAAAGACATATAAAAACGCAGAAAATGTTGTTAAAACGCAATCTGTAATATCCTCTTTGTATATTGAATAATTACATTTTCCTTCAAATAAAATAGCAGTCTTAAGATTAAAATTGTCATTCATCTATGTAAGTATATACAGGGTTAGTAAAAAGTAGAGGTACTGCAACGTTTGAATATCTTCAAAACCGTTCAAGCCGCGTTCACACAAAGGACCTCGCACACCTCTTATGGGTATTTGGTTTTCTGTCAAACTCAATGAAATTTTGATAATGTGACCTTGACTTCCTGATAAAAAGTTCTTATGGGCTCAAACCAATCCTATAGTTAGTTTTTGAAATACAGATACTTTAATGGCCAAGTACATTTTATCTAAGGTTTGCATAGATTCAACAGATGGCGCTACTCACATCTGCATTAAGTGCCTTACTGCATTAAATAAACTATTTTCTGCTACAAATTTTGATAACTTCAATAAGTTGATAGGTAAGATCCTCTTACTGTGTTTTCGAAAAAAGCGTGGGTGGTCTTGGATCTCAAAATTATTAAATTTTTCTCTCAATTCCAGGCACTTGTTACATCGGCAACAAGAACCTCTCGACCCTCTGGAACTTAGTCCTGGTCCCCTATTTCCTCTACTTCTGCACCGGCGCCCTCTTGCTCACACTGGGCTGGATTCTGGTCCTCAAAGGCGCCAAACTAGCGCCTTTGAGCTCAGCCACGGCCCCCCTCACCCAGGGACCGCCACGGAAGGAACGGAACTTTTTAGGGGCTCTGGCAACGCTGTACGCCGTGCCCATATTCCTTGTTATGGCCAGTTTCTTTGTAGAATATAACAGCAGGTAAGAACATTCATTTGATACTAGAATCTGTTCACATACCGAGTACAGTATAGGATTTTTATTTACGTTATATTTAGGATGACGTCACATTTAGTAAATTTCTGCTGCCAACCTAACAAAACTAAGAGTACTTTTCAACGCATTCAAAGTAGGGGAACTTCAGTTGTTTTTGGTTGGCAACGGCGCGCGACGTTGCATGATTTATGTAAACATTTTCAAATAACGCGTGTCGATTCATTTCGTTATTATACGCTGTCAGTGGTCTTGATAAATTATTATGACATTCTAGTAAATAATAAGAAAAAAAAAATAGGCATTGACAACAATTTCTGTCCTTGTTCTATGACGTCATCCTAAATGTAATATAAAAAACCTATACAATAAGTAATGATTTTAATTGGACTGCACTTTTTTGATACTTGACGTTTAACACTATTTAACACTATTATTTATCTGTCATCTGTCAACAAAAGTGCAATCAAATTTAAATCGCTATACTTAAGGTTTAAGAAATTACACGGTTATAAAATAATTAATATGTCTGTTCGCAGAGAAATCACAAACCAGTCAGACTGAATCTCATTGGTTGAAACTAGTTTTCTGACTGTTTCTGATTGTTTTCAACCAATGAAATTCGTTCTGACTGGTTTTTGATTGCTGTGCGAACAGGCCTAATATTTGACGTTTTTGTTTCTAGAGAAAGATGGTTAGTTGGTCAACAAAGACCGTCGGTATGGTTTTTCCTCCTCCTGCGCCATTTTATGTCCTTGTTCATCGGAATCAGTTCGATTTTGTGGATTTGGTGCAGCAAATCGGCTCAGGTGTGGAAGTCCGCCTTGAAACGTTTGGGGCCGAGGTCGCAACCGAGCAAAAATGCACCAGTTTTGAAGTATGTATATGAGTTTTGTAGTTTGGTGATGGATTTAGTAGTTTGGTTCAAGTTTTCAATAAAAAAAAGTCGCCAAAAGGAAAAAAATATGAATGCAATATAATATAATAATATTGTCCGTTGATTTTAATCTGACACTTTCTGTATGAAGAGCGAGGGGGTGAAGTATATGGCAAAAACACGTGTGACATCAGGTGACCATAGGCGTTCTAACGTTGGGAACTACCAGCTGAAATTTTTTTCAAGTATCAGAATAAAATCGATGGACTTTACTTCATACTTATTATATTCCACAAAGTTTGTATGTCGCCCCATAAAACACCCTAGCGGAGTATTAGCAAACTAATAAAATTTTGTTTGGCAACACTGTAAAACTTCCATGATTGTCGATTAACGACAAACATTTTTGAAACTTTGGGATGAAAAGAGGAAACTTAAGAAGCTCATCATATGCAAATTTCAAATTTTTCCAATGAAAGACCACAAAATCACAAATTTCTCAAAATTAACTTTTGAAAACTCAACAAAAAGCATCCTCTATTACATTTTAATGTTTTTCTGAAAAACTAATGAAAGGAAAATTTTGGAACTTTTGGGCTAAAAAGACAAAAATTGGAAGTTCATAACATTGAAATTTCAATTTTTTCCAATGAAAGGCCACAAGATAAGGAGTTTTCGAAAATCGAATCTTGACCCTCGCTAGCCAACAATTGACTTTTCGACTCTCTTGCTAGCCAACAGCTATACATATAGAGCGAAAAACAAATAGATGAGCACTCTCACACTCTTTTGCCACTGAGAAGAACTGCCAGAAGTCAATAGTATAGGACTATAGAAGGCAACGAGAAGCCACAAGACAAGTATCGTACAAGTACAACACGTATCGGCCCCTAGTCCACGGCAGGTTTTGAATAGCCTGGGGGTGCCAAGAATCCCTGCGAAGAAAAACAATGCTAGATCTCACCCGAAAATGAAAACAAAACAGAGTCTGAAAATTGGCACTTGGAATGTAAAAAGTCTTCATGTTGCCGGAAAGCTGGACAACTTGAGCAGTGGAATGGAAAGATGTAATATAGACATCGTAGGCCTCAGTGAGATCAGATAGCGAGACAATGGTAAATGTACCAAAAAAAAGGCGACACTATACTACTCTGAAAATAACCTACTACACCACTACAATGGAGTAGGCTGCTTGGTCAATATGCAGACCAACAAATTAGTGAAGAACATGGACAAACCCGATTATGAAGTAAATAAACTGTACAAAGAAATAAAAGAGCTAATGGGAGTTGTTGAGAAAAACAAACAGCTCATAATCATGAAGGTCTTCAACGCCTAAAAAGAAAATAAGCTGTACTGCAATAACTATATCGGGGCATATCAGTCACAAACACACTAAGCAGACTATATGGTAGAATCCTGTGTGATTTCATTAAGGAAGATTATAAAGAGAAAGAAGAAGAAGAGCAGTGCGGCTTTAGAGCAGGAAGATCAGGTACAGAAAAGCGAATAGGTAAAGTTAAAAAGTAATAGGATGCCTAAATGGAACCTTGGAGCAAGAAAAAAACAAAGAAGAAAAAATTCAATATATATCTACAAGACGGCTCAAAAACAACTATAGCTGAGTAGCTTCCTGTATGGGACCTCAGTACCTGCTAAGAAACTGGCTAACGTAACAAAAACTTCAGTATTGAATATAGGTAGTGTTGATTGAATGTAGTGTGTGTAATTAAAATTTTAGCACAAACACAAAAGACGTACCTAATTCAAACTATCATTCACTTAAATTATTGAATATTGACTCACAATTAATTATTAAAATGACACAGTATGTTTCGATTTCTGAGGAATGTTAGATCGAGGTTTTCTCTGCCATGCTCTTTCCCTTCGTTAGTTCCTGGATGAGAACGTTACGATTTACTTTAATAATAAAGTAGACGTTTCACAAATTTTTCGTTTCTTTTACATATCACAACTTCCCTTAAATTTTTCAAATATTTGCTATGGCGGGCCCTGTCCAGTAAGTAAAATTGAGTAAGTTTCCACAACGTAGGAACTATTTGTTTTTCATTTCATTTTTCAGAAGATTTGTTGTTTAAAAGATAATAAAAATTCACACCGTTCAATCTTACTGAACGAACCCGCGTATGTTATACTACAAAGTGTTTACTGATATTTTACTGTGCAACTTTTAGTTGTTCCGGAAAATTTCAATTTTTTTATGTTATTTATTAGATTAACTATATTTTTTTCTATAATGTTCATTTAATATTTTTTCGTGATACAGACATCCTTAAGTTAGTTCCTGCATTATATTCTTTACTTCTATAATATTTGTTTCATCGATTTTGATTTTCTCAGCTACATCTTCTTCTTTGAATTCATACAAACTTCTACCAGCATAAACCTCTACCAGTAATCTTTTCCTTTAAGCTATTTCCAATTTCTGAGAAATGGTTTTAAACTCTTTTTGGCCATAATAGAGGATATTGGTAACGAGACATAATTTAAAAATGATGTCACAACCCCTATACGTTTCTTCCTGGGACGTCAGACGTCACAACAGGAGCGTGACCTGGGGGCGTAGGTGGGGTTCAGGTAGAGAGAAACTCGCTTGGTATAGGTACAATAAGACATGTATTGAATAATAATAATATTACCCTAAAAATAGCATCATCTACGGAGGGACTTACTACTTATAGGCCACTCTGTAATATGTACACTCTGTACACTTGGCGTGACTGAAGACTGAAGCTGGGTCCGGAAGGGCGTTTCCCAATAAAGGTAGTTTGCACTGGGAGGAGACTTAGCTAGAGGATTTTTTCCCATTTGAGGTACTTTGCACTAGCCTTAGTCTCCGGTAATGGATTTCGGCGCGGTATTTATACCAAATTGATGTTGACTTGTCGACACTTTTTAGTGAAATTGATGTACAGAGTGGTACTCACTTAAGTAGTTGACAATATTGAAAACATCTCACCTTTCTCTAGAAATTTGAATACTTTAATATTTATATCATTTCATGTATACCTATTCTAGACTAGATTTTTTAGTTATATATTATTTCATTAGACTTTTTTGTTCCAGATATCCACTAGCGCATCATCCAGGTCTTATTGTGCCAGGAAACTTGTACAACGGATCCAGGCAAAGTAGCCGAGCTCACTCTCATCGAAAAACTTCTCGAAATCATCATTTGAGAAGCGGAAGTGAGACAATAATTTGAGCATCAAAAAAGAAGAGTGGTCGCATATTGCAAGATTGAGTTTTGTTTGATGTTTGATAGCGATTTTATCCAAATTTTGAGATATAATTGCTCGTTCCTATTGTTTTCATTTAATGCGAAAATTAACCCTGGGTAGACTTCTTGCTTTTATTGTAAATAGTCTGTGATGTAAATTCTATACAAAGTATTTATTTTACATGTAAATTGGTCGAAATCCAAATACATTTTTGTACTTATTCATAGGAGAGGATGTGACTTTCTCATACTGAAATAGGACTTTGTTTAATTTAATTAAAATTGTTCTGGAATGGATTTGATGCATGTCACAAAAAAAATATTAGGATTGAATACCTACTTACTTTATATTTTTCCTTAGTTTTATAGTATTATTATGTTATATTTGATCTGATTTTAGGTATTATTTAAATAGTATACTATGGGAAAAAATGTCATAAATTGTATGTGCCATATAAGGTTTTTCTTTCAGCTATAGGTACCTACTGTACTGCTATATAAACATAATGTTATTGAATTGAATACCTATGTCATCTTGTGGTAAAGTAACGTAAATAAAAAAATGTTATAATAAATTATTGTGAAAATGATTACTTAGGTACTTAGGTACTATTATTTATAACATTATTGCTTTCTTCAACTAGGTACTATGATTTTTTTATTACTTAGGTACTAAATCAGCCATAATAACTTTTATACTTATATTATGTAGTTACTTAATTCTAAAATAGGAATAGGTACATATTGTAAAATGCCATATATTATTTAAGAAACAAAAAAGTAGGTACTTATGTGTAAAAATAAAGTGTTCCAAGTACTAAAACATGTTTGAAATATGTAATAATAACTCACTTATTTCACGGTTGTTTTAGAATTTATGTAAGTAGGTTTTAAAGTTTAAAGTAACAAATTTTCCTCAAAAAAAAATCAACTATATTTGAAAAAATTGCCTTCTTTCTAATTTCAAACACAAACAATTTGAGTTTTTAGTATATTTTGCCTCGAGCTTTTCGCTGTTATTTGTTAAAATTTCAAATTACTTTTTTCAGTGGATTTTGAGTAAAAAATTTAAATCCATAACTTTATTGAATTTTCTTCAAAACGAAATCAATTATTTGGAAACATGCACAATTTCCTGTTTGAGGTACAAATACCTAATTTTCTCTCCTTTCAATGGATTTTGAGTAAAAAAAATTAATTTAGAATTTTATCTTTACTTTTCCTGAAACAAAATCAAATCTAGAAATTTGACTTCTCAGCAATACCTATTTTGCCCTAAATCTCTCTCAAAAATTGAAATATTTTCTTTCATTGTAGTAGTCTTGTACACATTTAAATTAGAGTTTTTTTATTTTATTTTATAAGCGATTTTGTATAGCGTCTTTTGTGATATATGTTTTAGTTTAAGTTTTTTGTACAATAAAATGATTTTTTATTTATATTTGTGGGTGTTTTATTTCGGAAAAAATGAGGGAGATTTAAAAATATTACATTTCAATTTTTTTTTCTAATACTCCGTTTGCAAAGCATGAAAATTTTTATTCCAAATTGATAGATGAAGCCACTATATAATTTAAAACAGAAAACTCTACCCTATGGGAGTTATGGCCATTTGCAGCGACCATTAATATTCTGGATTATATGGCGAAGGCGATGGCTGTTTGCAACGACCACTTTAGGGGAGAATTTATGATATTTAACGCTTAAAGTAGCATTTTTACATGTAAAAATGTTACTTTATTTAAGCGTTGATTATCGTTAAACCTATTTCAAAATAGTTGGTGCAAACGGGTATAAGATAAGCTTACAGTAATCTGTAATACAAAAATGAATACAGTACGTGGTACAGTACAGCATATAAAAAACGAGCTTTATATCGAATTTTTTTTTTTTTAATTTAAGAACATAAATAGTCCTAAACTACATTAAAATACAAAATATTAACAGAATTATTGCCATTATTGGACACTATTTTGTAATTCAGTTCATGTTCACTAGATGGCACCACGTGCAGAGCAAAATGGAAAAGTTGACTTTAAACCTTAACCTAAAAAAAGATTGTTTACAAGTTTAGTTCGTGTAGCGTTTTAATTTATTTACTTTTTTATTATTATTTCTGTATAAATTAGTGCTATATTATTTCGCTATCAAACTATTAGATTGTCCTAGAAACCTAGAAAAGTTCCATTCTTTTGGATTTTGAATCTCGAAGCCCCATAACAAGAAGAGAAAAAATGACCTTGCTGTCCCTTTAAAGTTTAAAATCCATTAAAAAAAAAAACTAAAATTGATTTAGAAGGCTGATATCTTGGTATGAAAATGGATTTTTCGTGACGAATCAACGATGGGGGCCTGCCTAACTCTGGAACGTGAAGAGGGCAAAGCCAAACGCCGAAGCGAGGAGATTGATAGACAATTAGGAGAGTTTGCCAGGCAGCAGAATAATGTTATCAAGATTTTGCTTCTGGGTAAGTCTTTTTGAGGCGATTTTCTAGTTATTTATTATACCTACAAGCGTGCGGTAAAGTGCACTTTACCATAGTAATTTGCAAGTGAAAAGTAGCACTTTGATGCACACTCTTCTGTAAAGTAGACTGCAAATTCTATTTTTTAGGAACTCATTTACTGTTCCATTGAAATGTCTAAGAGATACATTAAATATATCAATATCTAATTGCTTTATTACGAAGGCGTAGAAGGGACATTTATTAAATTTTTATTTGCTGGTAGAGATGCATAATTAATTGTGTTAACTAATTCGGAATTATTCCCCTCCTATTTAATTCCGTGTTAACTAACTCGGAATTAATCCCCTCCTATTTAATTCCGTATTAACTAACTCGGAATCAATTTCCTCTTAGTTAATTTCGTGTTAAGTAACTGAGAATTAATCTGCTCTTATTTAATTCCGTGTTAATTAACTCGGAATTAAATAAGTCGGAATTAAATAAGAGGGAATTAAATCCCAGTTACCTAACACGAAATTAAATAAGAGCAGATTAATTCCCTGTTACTTAACACGAAATTAACTAGTTAATACAGAATTAAATAGGAGGGGATTAATTCCGAGTTATTGCATTGACAAAACACTCGATTATTTATGAGACCATAAAAATATTCAATCATTTACCCCGGGAATTACGAAACATCAACGACTATTGCCAGTTTCGTGTGTCTGTGAGGAGGTTTTTAGTCGCCAGAGCTTACTATGGTCTTAATGAATTTTACCAGGGTTAACTGCAGATGCATTGAAATCTGTAGATGCGTGTTATATATATATTTTTTTTTTATTTGTTGATCAAATTTTATAATTGTAAGTTTGTTGGTGTATTCTTGTTAATTTCTGTTTTTTATCTTGTAACGATTCTTTTACATTGCACCCTAATGTTAAGATTTTTTTATTGAAGTTCGTTTAAATGTAATAGTGGTTTTAGTTTTTATTGTAATCAATTGCTTTGTCAATGAAAATTATTTTTCTGTACAATAAAGCTTATTTTGATTTGATTTGATTTTGATTTGAATTAACACGGAATTAAATAGGAGGGGATTAATTCCGAGTTAATTAACACGGAATTAATTGTGCATCACTACCAGCAAATAAAAATTTAATAAATGTCCCTTCTACACCTTTGTACTTTATTGAACTAGCCATTCTGTTCAAAGGCGAGTTCATTCCATAATTAGTTCTATGAAAATCAATATGGAACAATGAAAAATTTCTTCTTGTCCTTTGAGGAACTTCTAAAGAAACCAATTTCCATAATCTTGGACTATCCACATTGTTATTCATGAGTTTAAACAGAAATCTAACGTCCAACATAAATCTTCTATTCTCTAAAAGGAGTCCAAATTTAATAAATTGTGCAAAGAGACATAATTAATATCTTGTTTCAGTATTTTAAGTTTGTAATTAATTCGTAAAAATCTTCTCTGTATTTTTTCTAGAATTTCCCTGTATTTGAGATAATGTGAATTCCAGACATAGGGTTGCCAGGCGTCCTGGATTTCGCAGGATGTCCTGGATTCAGGGTCTTGTGTCCTGCGTCCTCCCGGAGTTGTCCGCAGAACACCAAATGTCCTGCATTTCATAAAATCCTTACTCTTAGAATATGAAAAATTTGTTTACTTTTATTTAGGCTGAGCTATTTAATAATTTAACGTGAGAGGCGCGAAAATGCACCATTTTTTTAAATTTATATATTAAAGAAAGGATAAGTAGCCATGGATAGTTTGGAATCGGAACAGAAAGTTCTAAAACCCCACCGAAAAACTAAGTAAATATAGAAAAGAGTGGGAAACTCGAATCAGTTTTCCTGGCTTAAAGAAGATGATAGTTTGTCAAAAGCGTATTGTAAGCTGTGTAAAAAATCGTTTTCATTTGCTTATGGAGGCCTTGGAGAGATAAAGCGACACGCTTTGGGAGCTGAACATAAAAAGCATGAAATAGCATGCTTAATCATACAATTCGTTAGACTGCGCTGTGCAGTTGCATGTTGCATTCTTTACTTTATGCGAACTCCAAGATTATCAGCAAAATGCAGTTGGGTCGGACAAAGGCTAGTTCAATAGCCTTCAATGTTCTAGGCCCCTTTTCGATAGAGTCTACATTGGAAGAGCTGCGTTGCGTATCAATAATACATTTTTTGGAATTTCGACAGATGCTTCAAATCACGGTAGTGAGAAACTCTTTCCGATACTACTTTTGAGTAGGTATTATAAATATTATTTTAGGAAAATAAAAGTCCTGATTTTTTCATTACTGTCCTGCATTTTCTCAACACATGTCCTGCGAATTCAATTTTCAAACCTGGCAACCCTATCCAAACAGGACTGGCATATTCAACAATAGAACGAATTAGGGACAGTACAATAATTTGAAACAATAAATGTTGTTAACTTCCTCCAAAGTGTAACCCTATTAATCTTAAACATTTATTGTAGCTGTTTCCAATATGAATACTAAAGTCAATTTTATGGTCAAAAAATACACCAAGATTCTTGATTCTGTCAACGCTATTAATAATTATATTGTTAATAGAGTAATCAAATATTATTGGATTCTGCACCCTTAAAAATCTCATAACATTACACTTGCCTGTGTTTAAGGATAAACCGAGGGATAAACAATTATTTGAGCACCACAAATTAAAACGCTCAAGATCTTGTTGAACTCCATGACAGTCTGTTATCTCATTAACTATTGAAAATAATTTAAAATCATCAGCAAAAAGTAAAAAAGTGGCATTTTCTATGCATTGACCAAATCATTGATAAAAAGATTGAATAATAATGGCGATAGATGTCCACCTTGAGGCACCCCTGAACCAGCCTTTATGGAAAAAGACAGACAATTATTAGTAGATACAATTTGAAATCTTTCAGATACATAACTTTCTAACCAATTAAGAAAAGATCCAAATAGTCCATACAGTGACAACTTGCTCAAATTAATTTTATGATCAACCTTATCAAAGGCCTTGAAGAAATTTTTGTAGATTGCATCAACCTGACTGAGACCTTCCAAGGCCCTTGCTTGATAAGTATTCAGTATACTCCAGTAACTTACTTATAGTGGATCTTCCACTAAAAAAACCATGCTGACTTAATCTGTGGTTCTAGCAGAGGAGTAATTTTATTAGTTACAATCTGCTCAACTATCTTACTGAGCAAACATATCTTTGAAATTGCACGATAGTTTTTAACTTCACTTCTTGCCCCACTCTTAAAAATTTGTGTAACAAAACTTGTTTTCCATTTCCCGAGATTCCCGAGCCCAATGATTTAGAATAAATTTTATGCAAGATTTGTGCAAGAATAAATTGACAGTTAAATATAAAATCTCATGGTAGGTATACCATCCGGACCTTTCCCTAAGGTTTTTTTTACTTTCAATAGCATGAAACACATCCATCATCTCAATGTCCAAGCAACCCAAACTGAGATCAGACTGAATATCAGGATGTTGATAACATAACAGTCACCAAAACTCATACTATTCGGCAAGGAATTTGTGTTACTTTTATTCTTAGCAAATTTATATACAGGGTGACAATTTGAAAAGTAGCAATCAGGAATATCTCTTAGACAAAAAATATTATCAGGAAGATCTCAAATACGTATCGGGGTATTGGAAGGGGAACCAAATTGAGTCATTTTTTGAGTCACCCCGCCTCACCCCTTAGGGGGTAGCTACCCCAACTTTTTTTTTTCAAATACGAACCTACCTTGTGTTGCACATGGTTTGATACCTCGTTGCTATCCCTTTACAGTCATATAGCAAAATTTTAAATCGGACGATTAGTTTTTGAGATATTGGTGTTTGAAAGTGAGCATTTTTGGAAATTAGTAATTTTGACTATCCCATAGACAAAAAAATTCTATTAATAAAGTTTCGAATACACATCAGCGAAACCAAATAATGTGTTTATCGTAATTCTATCTGCTTCCGCACGTCTCTAAAGATGAATAAATAACCTTTTAAAGGAGCTATCACACAGGGTAGGTTCTTATTTTAGAAAAATTATTAGGAGCGGCTAGCACCTAAGATAAGGGAGTGGGAGTAAGGCAATAAACACATTTGGTTGCCCCGATGTGTATTTGACACTTTAATGACAGAATTCTTTTGTCTAAGAGATAGTCAAAATTACTAGTTTTCAAAATATGCTCATTTTTAAACACCGATATGTCAAAAACTAAGCGTCCGATTCAAGATTTTGCTATATGACTGTAAAGTCAATAGGTTAGATAATAAATTTATAAGCGGAAAGCAAGAAGAATACTCAGATCTTTATTAAAATTAAAGTTGTAAACCATAACAATATTTTTTTTAAACATAAACACTCGCATAAACATTAAATTCAGGTATGGATTTCAAAAAACTTCCATACTTTTGACATTTTTAACTTAAACCGAATTTTCGCGACGAACTAATTCCATGATTCCATGATTTCCATGAGCTCAAACGCTTTC
The DNA here is from genome assembly GCA_917834065.1 of Ceutorhynchus assimilis. Taxonomy (NCBI): domain Eukaryota; kingdom Metazoa; phylum Arthropoda; class Insecta; order Coleoptera; family Curculionidae; genus Ceutorhynchus; species Ceutorhynchus assimilis. The sequence continues at coordinate 165,026 of OU892285.1, read as the reverse complement.
GCGAGAAACTCATGACGTCATGTTAAACGTAGTTCGCCGGAAGCATGGATGCAAATTCAAGCCAGCGGTCAAACTCATGACGTCACAATTGAACTATTGATGAACAACATTCGCGAAAATTCGGTTTTAGTTGGATACTCGGTTGGATACACAGAAACACAAAACAACTGTAATAACACTGGACTGAAAATCGTTTATGTTTTACGTGCACAAGCGTTTGAGTCAGATGTCAAAAAACTCGGGGATTCCCCAATTTGCTTGAAGGAAACAGCCAAACTTTAGGACCTATATCAAGTTAGCAATAGCACATGCACGCCGGAAAATGGCGTTAAGTGATTAATTTGTCGCTTTTTTGTCGTAAATTTGTCGTGCAAAAAAAAAAAAAATTTGTCGCGTTTTTCTTTTTTCTTAAATACCCTGGTAGTGCTAACTTGATATCAAGTTAGCACTACCAACGTCACCCGATATCCCTACAGAAGTTTTATTAAGTGAATAATTTGTCAATTTTTTGTCGTGCAAAAAAAAATGGTCGCGTTTTTTTTCTTTCTTAAAAACCCTGATAGTGCTAACTTGACTACCAACGTCACCCGATATTCCTAGTCTTAGGCTTCGGTTCAAAAGGACGATATTCAAAACCGCGATATTCAAAACGGCGGTCTCATTTAAGCGACATTCAAAACGGCGACATATCAAAAGAGCGACATGTCAAAACAGCGACATTCAAAACAGTGACATTTAAAAAGAGTGACAAATTAAAACAAGGATTTATCAAAAGAAGTGCAGAGAGGTCTATCACCTAAACGCCCCTAACACAATCTAATCTAATCTATCAAAAAATAGACATATTAAAAGCGCCACATTTGAAACAGCGACATATCGAAAGAACGACATATCAAAAGAGCGACATCTGAATAAAAGAGCAACACATCAATTTAAATTAATAATAATCAAGAAAATGCAAACTAACCCAAACTAATCCGTCGGCCTAGTGCGATCTAGTTCTCGTAAGTTAGCATTTTATTTCAAAAACAAAGTGCGATCAAAAAACGCTACGCTATAAGTAAATTACCTTTGTTTTTTTTCCTAATAAAATCCTCACGAGGACTAGGTACATCGCACTAGCCGGACGGGTTATTTTGGGTTCATTTGAGCAAGTTTGCATTTTTTTGATTATTATTGGTTCGAATTAATGTCGCAATGCAGATTTACTCAAACTAACCCCAACTACCTAACTCGTCAGCCTAGTGCGATTTAGTACTTGTAAGTTAGCAAATTATTCAAAAAACAAAGCGCGATCAAAAGGCGCTATACGCTATAAGTAAATTAACTTTGTTTTCTGTAGATAAAATCTTCACGAGGACTAGATCGCACTAGGCGGACGGATTATCCTAGGTTAGTTTGAGTAGGTCTGCATTATGACGTCAAATTTAAACCAATATAAATCAAGAAAATGCATAATGGCTCAAACGAACCCAAAATAACCCATATGCCTAGTGCGATCTAGTACTCGGAAGTTACCATTTTATTTAAAAAACAAAGTGTGCTCAAGAGACGCTGCGCTATAACTTTGTTTTTCAAATAAAATGCTAACTTACGAGGACTGGATCGCACTAGGCGGACGGGTTAGTTTGGGTTAGTTTGAGTAAGTCTGCATTTTCTTGAATATTATTGATTCAATTTGATGTGTCGCTCTTTTGTTTAGAGGTCGCCATTTCAAATCCCCCTCTTTTGATATGTCGTTGTTTTAAAGTATCGCGCTTTTGAATGTCGCTCTTTTGATATGTCGCTGTTTTTTTTAGATGTCGCTGTTTTGAATGTCGCTGTTTTGACATGTCGCTGTTTTGATATGTCGCTGTTTTGAATATCGGCTATTTTGATATGTCGCTATTTTCATATGTCGCTTTTTTGATGTCGCTATTTTAAATATCGCTCTTTTGAACCGGAGTCGAAGTCTTATCAAGTGAATAATTTGTCGTACAGAAAAAAAAATTCGCCTTTTTTTTTGCTCAAATACCAACGTCACCCGTTATTCCTACAGAAGTTTAATTAAGTGTATAATTTGTCGTTTTTTTTTCGTAAATTTGTCGTGCAGAAAAAAAAAATTGTAGCGTTTTTGATATCAAGTTAGCATTTCCAAGGTATTTAAGAAAAAAAAAACGCGACAACTTTTTTTCTTACACGACAAAAAAGCGATACATTATTCACCTAATAAGATTTCTGTAGGAACATCGGGTGACGTTGCTAGTGCTAACTTGATATCAAGTTAGCACTACTACCAGGGTATTTAAGAAAAAAGAGAAACGCGACAATTTTTTTTTTGCACGACAAATTTACGACAAAAAAGCGACAAATTATTCACCTAATATGACTTCTGTTGGAACATCGGGTAACGTTGGTAGTGCTAACTTGATATCAAGTTAGCACTACTAGGGTATTTAAGAAAAAAGAAAAGCGCGACAATTTTTTTTTTTTGCAAGACAAATTTACGACAAAAAAACGACAGATTATTCACTTAATAAAACTTCTGTAGGAACATCGGGTGACGTTGCTAGTGCTAACTTGATATCAAGTTAGCACTACCAGGGTATTTAAGAAAAAAGAAAAACGCGACAAATTTTTTTTTTGCACGACAAATTTACGACAAAAAAGCGACAAATTAATCACACAACGCCATTTTCCGGCGTGCATGTGGTATTGCTAACTTGATATAGGTAACTTTAGGCGGTTTCTTTTTTTCCATCGAGCTATTCTCCATTATGAGTAAGTCACCTTGATTTCCTATGTACTAGAAAGAGATAGTCTGCTTATCTGTAGGTTCGCCGGTAAAAAAAGAATGTGCCATTTCAAATTATTATTAAATTGCAGAAAACTATCGATCCGGCCGGAATTCCGACGGTCCGGTCAGGCTAACAGCCGGAATTCACGTTCCGGCCGGATCGGCCAAATACCCGATCCGGTACATCCCTAGTTTTAAGTGTGTTTTACATAATTTCATAAGTGTCGTGGTGTTAAAATTCTTTGGCCTATCTGGCCAATCAAATTTGACACATTTTTCATGTATTTTTCAATAGTGCAATATAAACGATACCTAACTATTTTGCATACTTGCAAAATCTATTGACATTTTTTCAAATTCAGCATTGTCAAATATGTGTCAAATTTATTTCATATTAAAATGCCCAAAATAATTTCACAAGAGAAAATAAGGTTAATAATTAAATGTTACGATTATTTCGAGAAAAGCAAAACAGCTGCCGAATTCTATTTTTCGAGTCGTGTCGAAATTCGTATCGAATTGTCAAAATAGCGATTCTATTTTTCGATTTTACGATACGTATTTTACGGTACGTCCGCCCAGACAATTCGACTCGACAGTTATTCTCAGATATATTTGGGGCAGATAGTTTGATTGTAGATGTAAAGCCATTTCTCACACCCAGCAAACAATGTTTTTGTTGGACCAAACCCGAAAAAAAGTTACTGCATAAACATATTTATACTGTTAAAGTTACTTTTATGGTTACGTTGGATTTATTTTATTTCAAATAAATTAAGTAATTTTACTAACAATTTTTTTTAAAAATATTTTGGAATTGAATCTACTCAAATATTTCACACATTCTGGTAACTCGGCTTTCTGTTTCATTACTCTGTTTTTAATACTTTACCAGAAATTTGAGCAAATGGACTGAATCAAAATAAAAATTTGGGTTTCAATCAAAATAATTAATCAAAGAAATTATCAGTAAATTGAGATACAATTTTATAAAGGCCGGGGTGTTGAAACTACACCAATGAACACGCGATTCTAATAAATTATTTGCTCAAGAAAAATACTAAAGTGTGTTTTTTTTTTAAAGATAAAAGTCAAAATGACATTATGTAGGCAATACAATGTGAAATTGTGAAGCTTTCAAATTTTTTATGTAAAAAAGGCTTGTGTTGCCAAGATAGTTACTAAATTTTTGACTTGGGGAATTATCTTTAAAAAAAAAACAGACTTTACTTTTACTTTTTTCTTCCAAAAATCTGACATTTTCCATTTTTCTCACGAACCAGCTACTGGTTTCGGCAATCAAAGGTTGTCTAAGGAAGAGGCTACACACTGAGATTTTAGTCGAGCAAATTATTTCACATTTTAATTAGCAAAGACTAAACCTATTCCCCAGCCTTGAAAGAGGTCTTTCAACCTATAATCATTTACATTTTCTAAACTACATAAAGACTACTAACTACTAAATATAACAAATATCTTAACTTATATATTGTCAACATATGAACAAAAAAAAACAAAAATATCAACACCCTGAAATTTAAAAAAAACCCCTGCGTTTTTATTCTCATCAAATTTTACTGATGGATCCACCATTCTATGTCAGTCATTATTGACCATTTCAGTATGACGTTACGCTGGAGGGCAACCAATCATTTTGTTGTCAAATTTAAAATTTTCTAGGTTAAAAACTTGTTGAAAATGCCAATAATATAGTCGTATTCACGATAGAGTTTAAATTTTGACCGTTATTTCCACCAGTCGAAAAAAAATAAAATCCCCAGAAATCCCCAGATCTCTTCTTTTTCGGCTGTTTCCTGGCAACTACCAAATATTGATACATGACATTTCGATTTGACATATAAAAATATCCCTCGAAATATCCAGATTCGGATCTTTGAATTTTGTATTTGTAAATTCGGATTTTTGTGTGAAATTGTTTCAGTTTTTTGCCGTTTTCTGCATTATTATTCTATTATATTCACAATCGGTTCTTCATGTAGTGTTTTGTGCCTTTGTGTTTCAGTGCTGCGTTTGAAACCTAGTTTTAGTTTGGATGTTTGGATTCAAGTGTTTACGCTTTTTATAACTGTTTACTTTGAAATCTTTAAGACTTTTATCTGGTTTATTTTAACGTCTTCAGGTAAGTTAAACCTAATACTCACACAATATTACGATTTTAAGTGCCGATTTTGCTATTAGCGATGACAGAAATGACAGACCATTGTCCCAGGGTTCTGGAGACTTTGCCCTGTTCCAGCGTCTCAGAAAATACGGTAAAATTAGCAATTTTAAATTACCATTGCCATAATTAATTTCCAATAATTTTTAGGTAACAGCAATAAACCTTGGAGATGCTTTTTTTTGAAGACAAATCACTTTTTTCTTCAAGCCAGAGGGAAAGTGACAAGGTAGTCTTTTTAAATTTATAGACCGAGAGCCGAAAGGGTTTTTGCCTGTATCATAGGCCCTGCGCCAAGGCTTTGGGGGCTGATAGACAACGTTATTCCCCACTTTGAATTATCGGTATGGCACCCCTAAAGTGTAGCTTTTAGGTGGGGTGACCTGTAATTAATATCCATGCCCCTGGATCATAGGCCTTGTTTTATGTCGTGAAGGTCGCCAAAGTTCGCGAACTCAATATTATGCTATATGCCAATATGGCGTCGCTTAAGGTCCGCCATACTTATCGAAATGTGCAATTTTTCCACCGTGGATAAAGATCATGGGCCCAACGATGTTGTTTTGTGATCTTTGTTAACAATTAACTGCAGAACAAGTATTTCAAAACGCCATACCCTTGGGGCGTCACCAAGTGGCCGCCATATTAGGGCAAACATGTCATTTTTAGCAATGAGCATGTATATGGCGGCCACTTGGTGACGCCCCAGGAGTATGGCATTTTGAAATATTTGTTCTGCAGTTAATTGTTAACAAAGATCACAAAAGAACATCGTGGGGCCCATGATCCATATCCATGGTGGAAAAATTGCACGTTTCGGTAAGTATGGCGGGCCTTAAGTGACGCCATATTGGTATGGCATTGAGTTCGCGGACTTTGGCGACCTCCTTGATGACATAAAACAAGAATCAGATTGGGGCCCATAATATAGGGGCATGTATATCAATTACACGTTTGAAAATTCACCCCTCCTAAAAGCTGCACTTTAGGAGTGCTATACCGGGAAGCATTTTTGTATCGAGCGCCCAGTATACCGCATTCGGGTAACGTCGTATTAACCGAGGCCTGTCTCATAACGAGCGTCTGATTTCCCGATCGATTGTCAAGCTACCGTACGCTTGATACTAGTCTTCTGCGAAATTATGGATCGGCGTCCAACAATTCAGTTTTTTTTTTTTAATTGTTTATCATTTATTATGCACTGGCCAGAAAATTATATGTACCACATTGTCGATTCCAGCGAAATACGAACTAATTTCAAGACTAAGCAGGAAGTCGAGGTAAGGGAATAAGTAAGAGCAAAATTATGTTTTATCTACATAACCTTACCATGAATAGAATACCATGGCGAGATAGAATAAGCCACTTTCACGTTTTTTCGAAAACATTTTTGAATTATTGTGTTAGCCATTCTTCCAATGACATTATCATCTGTATACTTTTTTCTCCAAAAAAAAAACGCCTATTTTTTGAAATATGTTAGAACGATTTAAAAATCGAATTTTTAAAGCAGGTAAAAATTAACAAGATTTTTGCTATTTACTTAGGGATTTGTATACCTGCAATCGTTATTTGACAAATGCGGAGATTAGATTCAGGCAGATGTAAAGTAAATAATTATTTATGATGCTGTCTCTAAGTAACATAACTAACCAAAACTAACCCAAATTGGAGCTGAGCAAAAGATTAAGGTAAGGACAGCCTTAGGGTTAGTTTGGGATAGTTTGTTAGAGACAGCATCAAATAACTAGGCAAATAGCAAAATCTTATTAATCTTTAAGTTTTTTGCTACTTTCCATTCCACTTAGTGAACTACTAGAATTAAAATTGCTTTACGATTTGACTACCAGAACCAAAATTAAACTAATACATATTATCAAGTAGCTTGATGGTGAGGAGCCAGGAAAACTCAAAAAGATATTCGAGACTGTAGGCGCGAGTCGCGAGTATCGAGCATACGGTAGTCCGAGTGATTTTCGTACTACCGTGCGCTTGATACGTGCCGAGGTCGGATACCCCGAATGCGGGTTGCTGGACGCTCGATACAAAAATGCTACCGGGAATTCAAAGTTGGGAATAACGTTTTCTATCAGCCCCCAAGCCTTGGCGTGGGGCCTATGATACATGCAAAAACCCTCTCGGCTCTAGGTCTGTTAATAAATATAAGCAAATAATCCTTTTGTAGAGACCAATAGTTTATGGGAACCCTGTGGCCCAGAAATTTATACAGCTTGTGTACAACCATTTCATGGTGTCACATGAAAATCAAAATCCCATAACTGTAAGTTAATAACCATAAAATTATCGTTGATTGATCATAGGAACTTTTTCGTCTTAATATCAGTAAATGTAGTTACAAGTTTTGGAAGGGGATATTTTCGAAGCGAGTGGCTTTTTTAAATTTTTTATAAATAAATTGTAATTTACTGTTTCATTGCCCTTCTAGGAGACAGCTAAGGTTTTGAAACTGAGCCACACCACTGTCTATAAATATAAGGATGGTCCAGTTGACTCTGAAATTACCCCTGTCACACGGAAGCGTAAGAAGTTGCAGACAGCTGATTCAAGGGAAAGCGTCAAACAGAGCATTCGATCAGAAATATACCAAATGTATACCGAGAGTAAGTTGATGTTCTACTTTGAACATAGAATTGTTTCAATGTAACTTCATATTAACATTACCAGATTCAAAAAGAATACATCTGATAACATTGGAAATTCTCAGATCAAATTAAACTGTTTTTCATAATTTAATACTGTTTTTTATTTCAGGTCAACACAAATTAAGATGCTGCTGCTAGGATTTCTTTCATTCTATAATTTCATGACATTTCTTAGAACCATTGTTTTCTCGATCTTCAATATAACTGAATTATTGGAGTTTTTCATAAGGATAAGTATCCATATTCCCCTCTGACGTACGCAGCTTTTAGAAACTTGCAAAGCTTCTGTACCTGCATGATTCATCTTGTGTGTAGGGTTTATTGTTGTTAAGATGATTAGCATTTTGTGTTGTCATATTTCCTAGTGGTATTTGGTATCTCTAAGCATGGTAATTTCTAATTAAACTTCCTATTCAATGTATCATCTAATATTATGCATGTTTAAATTATTTAAAGGCGTAATGTGCCATCTGCAGGTGGCCGATGCCCAAGTTCGAATTCTTGGTTAAACGCTATAGGGGAGTGGACGTCAAAAGCCTGCCGCCCACGTCCCTGTCACTTTTCCTTTTTTGTATAATTTAGCAGTTTTTGTAATCTCACAGGTAATCGATTAATTGGTAGTTGAATTCTATTATGCACGTCTACTTGTGTCCGTTGTCTCTTGTAAGTGATGTATGTACCCGCGACCAAGCAGCACTGGAGATGGCTCAGGGCCGAAAGCGCTCTGCGGATTTTCTTAATAAACTATTGCACAGAAAACATACCCCTCTCTTCTGCAATAGTTTTTGGTCAACTATTTTTCATAATTCAATTACATGGAAAGGCTGATGTGACTATGTATATTTTATTTATAAAATTTAACTACTACAATATTTAAACAAGCTTTTTTCGTTTTAAGAATTGCATGTTACCCTTAAAACTGTAAGTGATCGGTTGAAAGAAAGGGAAATTTATCATGGTTCCCAGTCAAGTTTAGGCAGAATTTTTTCCACAATTGGATTTACCTATAGAAAGGATGATCCAAGAAGAGCCCTAATGGAAAAGCCTGAGGTGAGCCATCTGAGAAGAGTTTTCCTGAAGTCCTATATGGACAACGAAGCCTTAGGTCCTGCTAAGCTTCCATATGTGTTTCTCGATGAAACATGGATTTTTTCAAATGGATCCTTAAGGAAGTCTTGGCAGGATGAGGATACTCGTTCCGTGAAGAAAATCAAGGGTGATGGTAACAGGTATGACACTGTCAGATGAGTAAGTTTAAGAAAAAAAATACGTTTTATTTTTGTAAGCTAAAAAAGATGCAATCAAGTTAATAATATTATTTTCAAGGGAATTCCTAAGAGACTTATGTTATTATTTAACTAGAATAATGCAACATTGTGTTTCAGATTCATAATTTTACATGGGAGGACAAGATGGTTTTATCGATGGTTCCAGCCTGATTTTCAAATCAAAAACTAATTCAGGGGACTACCATGGGGGGATGAACAGCGAAAATTTTGAAAATTGGTTGCGAAATGTTCTTCTTCCCAAATTAGCGGAACCATCTATTATCATCTTGGATAATGCGTCCTATCATAGCAGGCTACTTGAAAAGTGGCCTGTTATGAGCTGGAAGAAAGACGAGATGCAGAGGTGGTTGGAGGCAAAGGCTATCCCTTTTGACCCAGCGTCCACAAAAGCAAGCTTGTGGAACATCATCCGACAAGTCCCCAAGACCAAGAAATCCTTTGTTGTGGACAATATCATTATGGAAGCGGGTCACCAGGTTTTGCGCTTACCTCCATACCATTGTCAATTCAATGCGATTGAAATGGTATGGAGTCAAGCTAAACGGTATTATGACCAGCTGATCCTTGAGCAAAAAGATGTCTTAGGGACATGGCAGAAGGCATAATGTGTCCAAAGACCAATGGGCACATTATGTAAAACACACGCATGAAGTAATTAGGGCCGCATATGACAAGGAAAAAAATATAATAATTCCTGTGAGCAAAGTGCAGCCCCTAATTATAAACTTCGACTCTGACTCGACTAGTGATAGTGAATAGTACAAACCCTGGTATAATTTTCTCATTATTCACCTATTCAATTTATCCATTGACTCGTTTTATTCCAGGAACTGCCTCGTTTATCATTTATAGAAATTAAGATGGTTCCTGTTCTATGCCTTTTGAAAGAAAACCCCACAAACCCTGGTATAATTTTCTCATTACTTATTTAATTTATCCATTGACTCGTTTTGTTTCAGAAATGGCTTCGTTTATCATTTATAGAAATCAAGATTGTTAATATTCTATGCCGTTTGAAAGAAAAGCCCCTCAAACCCTGATATAATTTTCCATTATTCAATTAATAATCATTTATTCGTTTTATTTCAGAAATTTTCTTGTTTATTTTTAGAAATTAAGATATCTTAATCGTACTTATTTTTGAAGCTTTTTTGCCAACCTCAGGAGAATTCTGGATGCATGGAATGCTTCTGTTTCTGGTTGATACGTTTCTATATCATTGAAACAAGACCTAAAATAATCAATGTTCATAATTAAAGTTTAAAAATAACAAATTTGTTTTATTTCCAAAGCCACGTGTTCCTTATAACCTGTCTAATTGATTTTTTGTTCTTGAAAAGAAATGCCGAAAATTACATAGAATTAATTGATGTTTATTATTACTATGCAGGATTTTAATAACTTAACTTCCCCTAAAGAAATTGATAATAAATTTTCATTCTGAAATGTAAATCAATTTTCTAAATACGGCCCTGTCGTTTATCCCACCTCGGAATCGAAGCGCTAACAAATGCTGGCAACCTACAGAAAAAAATTACTAGGATTGTCAAAGTGAATGTCAACTTTTTTTTCTATCGTGAATTTGACCATATCTGAAAGGCAAATAGGAGTTGGAATGCGGCCAGGTAATACAGAATTACCAATCCTACAATATTAGAGTTGTTTTAGACGAATTTGAACTGGCTCTATCAATTGGAAGAGTCAAAATTTAAGAAATATAAGAAATAATAGTTATTCATACACCAAGCGAGTTAAATGAATATTTATTCAAAAGAACAATATGTAATTATTGTTAAAAATTGAGAAAAAGATCAGAAACTATTTTGAAAAATCTAGGAAAAAGAATATTCAAACTTCTTGCAAGAACCTCATTTTTTAAGTGTACAAAACTCAAAAATTCGTTCTTTCCAGGTGCCGGCGAGAGTGGCAAAAGCACCCTGGTCAAACAAATGAAAATAATCCACGCCGACGGCTTCACTCGTACCGAACTCAACAGTTTCCGACCGACCGTCTTGGACAATCTCCTCTCGTCCATGAAATACGTTTTGGCCGGAATGGGATTGCTCCGGATCAATTTGGAACATTTAAGGAACAAAGTCCATGCCAGAAACGTTCTGGCAGCCGAAAGCTGCTTCGATATGAGTTTTATGGTTCTACCGGATGTTTCTGCTTCGCTTCAAGCCCTTTGGTCGGATCGTGGAGTCAGATTGGCTGTTGCCAGAGGTTATGAGTACGAACTTAATGATTCTGCTTTATAGTAAGTTGTATTATTTGACGATTTATCTGAATATCTGCGTGTGCTATTTTAACAAAAACTGTTGATTTATTTCCAAACTCTTCCATAGTTTATTTGAAAACATGGAACGACTGTGTGATCCAAAATATGTGCCAAATCCCACAGACGTTCTACGAGCCAGGGTGCGCACTCAGGGCATCATTGAAACTCAATTTCGTATCCAAGACATGATCATCAACATGTACGATGTTGGAGGGCAAAGATCTCAAAGACGAAAGTGGATTTATTGTTTCGATGACGTCAAAGCTGTCTTGTTTGTGATTTCTTTGAGCGGATATGACATGACACTGATAGTAAGTTTAATAATTGATTTCATTCAAAGTTATCATTGATTTTGTTTTATTTCAGGAAGATCCTAATGTCAATAGGATGGAAGAAAGCTTGAATTTGTTTGGACAAATCGTTAACAATCCGTTTTTCCGGGACGCTTCTTTTGTGTTGTTTCTAAACAAATTTGATCTCTTCAGGGAAAAGATACTTTATTCCAATCGACATTTGAGAATGTATTTTCCTGATTATAAAGGTAAGAAACAGAAATTTTTGGCCATGGAACTGCATTAAAATCCAGAGATAGCAATACTGTCTCTATGAATTAGTTGGCACCCTGTCTGTATATAATTTTTATTATAACTTCAAAAAAGAAAAAAAAGGTTCAGAAGCTTTGAGGGGAAAACCACCTTAGAATTTTGGTGTATAGGGTGGCCCAAATTCGAGCCTCATCATTGGGATCTCGGTAACCGTAAGAGATTATGGCAAAGTTGCGCAATTTTATGACCAATAGAATGCCGTTTGGAAACTAGAAAGATTCCGAATACTTCCGGAGATATTGGGAAAAAACCGAAATTTTGTAAAATCGTTTTTATTTTTTCCTGATGGGCTTATTTGAAGAGCAATTTTAAAATAAATATCACTTCATCATTGTCACTTTTTCCCCTTTAGAAGATGGTGCTGCTAAATTTAAAATTCGACGTTTCGTCTTCAGGCGGCCATCCTCAACTTCCTTTTTTTAAATACAGACCTGGATTTTTTATTTGCGATTTTGTCATCTTTGGGCATCCTAAAACCGATACTGTTTATAATTTTTTAATAACACGTTAAAAAAAGCAGGTCCGTATTTTAAAAAAAAAAATTGATTATGATTCCAGAGGAACGAAACGTTGGATTTCAAATTTAATACCGCCATCTTGTAAAGAAGAAAAAGTGACAATGGGAATATGGAATTAGTTTTTACAATTTTTTTAAATAAAATCAGGAAAAAATGAAAACTATGCGAAAAAAACATGAATTTCTCGTTTCTCTTAATTTTTTTCCCGATTCCATTTAAAAATATTTTGAAAAACTAATTTCACATTCCCGTTGTCAATTTTTCTTCTCTACAAGATGGCGGTTTTAAATTTGGAATCCAACGTTTCGTATCTCTAGAATTATCATCAATTTATTTTTTTTAAATACGGACCTGCTTTTTTTTACCGTGTTATTGAAAAATTGTAAACAGTATCGGTCTTAGGATGCCCAAAGATGACAAAATCACAAATAAAAAATCTAGGTTCGTATTTAAAAAACGTAAGTTGAGGATGGCCGCCTGAAGACGAAACGTCGAATTTTAAATTAAGTAAAGGGGAAAAAGTGACAATGATGAAGTGATATTTATTTTGAAATTACTCTCCAAATAAGTCCAGGAAAAAATAAAAACGATTTTACAAAATTTCGGTTTTTTCCGAATATCTCTGGAAGTAGTCGGAATCTTTCTAGTTTCAAAACGGCATTCTATTGGTCATAAAATTGCGCAACTTTGCCATAATTTAATCGACCCCGTATCTCTTACGGTTACCGAGATCCCAATGATGAGGCTAGAATTTGGGCCACCCTGTACAAACTTATAGAAGAATTTTTTTGGAATTTCTTAGAATCATCAGTATTTTCTAGCATTTTTTGGTATTTTTTTAGCAATTTCTAGAATTATTTAGAATTTTCAGTTTTTTTTTAAACACTAGTTCCTTTGAGTTTAGAATGGAATTTTATAGTGTTTGAAGCCAATTTCGAAAATTTCAGTCTCTTCTATTGATTCAAAAATTGAGTAGATTCACTCAACATTCAAAAAGCATCTGAAGCAATTTTAGAGCATTCTAAGTCACTCTGAAAAAGTTTTAATTGTTAAAATTAACCAAACACTATTTCTAAATAATGAGTTTAGAATAAATTTTTTCTATTTTGGTGTCATATCGAAGTCTTTTCGACACTAAAAGTAGTTTCGAAAAGAAACTCTTTGTGACACTCCTTTTTTACTTATCGAAGGTTGGTAACACTGGCTGACTGATGGCCATCAAACTGTCATTCGCGATAAAGAATAATAGAAGATTTCTATATTTGGCATGTAGTGTTACCAACCTAAACATATGAAATCAGGAAATATGAGAATAAAATTTCCAAGAAAAGTTTTTTTTTTTAAATTAAACAATACCAAAATAGAAAAAATAGTATAAAATATTCGTTTCATAAGACATTTTATCGCACTCGCCCTTTAGAAAAGAAAACTCGCCTCCAGCTCGTTTTCTAATATAGGGCTTGTGCGATAAAATGATGTCTTATGAAACTTGTATTTTAATGTACTATTATAATAATGTTTAAAAACAATTCCAAAAAAGCCAGTCACTTGTATTGGTTTAAAAACTGACTAGAATTACTTTACAAGCATGTGAAGCAACTTCATCATCGTATTTTTCGCAGCTTTTGTAAATTTTTATATTTTTCGTGTTTTCTATGATTTTTTATATTTTTTTTATATTCATCGTATTTCTATTTTTTTACAATTATCGCATTTTTTTGGATTTTTAGCAATTTTCGTTAATTTCTATATCTTTGCCATTTTCGTAAATTTTTGTATTTTTCAGGATTTTTGCGATTTTTTGTAATCATCGTATTTTTCGGTTTTTTTTTTTTTGTAAATTATCGACATCGTATGTATTTTTTTTTTGCAACTTTCGTGAATTTTTGGATTTTTCATGTTTTTTGTATTTTTTTTTTTGAAATCATCGTAATTTTCGTAAATTTTTTTCGTGTTTTCACGGTTTTTTGTATTTTCCTTTTAATCTTTGTATTTTTCTGCAAATATGTATTATACTATTTTTGGAATTTTCATGATTTTTACAATTTTTTGTATTTTTTTTTTTTTTTGAAATATTCTTATTTTTCACAATTTTCGTAAATTTTTATATTTTTCGTGTTTTTTACGATTTTTCATATTTTCTTTGTAATCATCATATTTTTATTTTTTCACAATTATCACATTTTTTTGGATTTTTCGCAATTTTCATTAATTTCTGTATTTTTGCCATTTTCGTAAATTTTTGTATTTTTCATGATTTTTGTGATTTTTTGTAATCATCGTATTTTTTTCGCAATTTTTGTTAATTTTTGTATTTTACAATTTTCGTAAATTTTTGGATTTTTCATGTTTTTTGAAATCATCGTAGTTTTCGTAAATATTTATATTTTTCGTGTTTTTACGATTTTTTGTATTTTCTTTGTATTTATTTTCTTGTATTTTCTTGCAAATATCGCATTTTTTTTGGATTTTTTACAATTTTCGTTAATTTTAGTATTTTTACAATTTTCATGATTTTAACAATTTTTTGTATTTTTTTTTTGGAATATTCTTATTTTGCACAATTTTCGTAAATTTTCTTTGTAATCATCATATTTTTATAATTATTAAATTTTTTTGGATTTTTAGCAATTTTCATTAATTTCTGTATTTTTGCCATTTTCGTAAACTTTTGTATTTTTCATGATTTTTGCAATTTTTGTATATTTTTAGATTTTTCATGTTTTTTGGATTTTCGTAGTTTTCGTAAATTATTATATTTTTCGTGTTTTTATGATTTTTTGTATTCCCTTGTATTTTTTTTGCAAATACATATAGCATTTTTTTGGATTTTGCGCAATTTTTATTAGTTTTTGTATTTTTGCAATTTTCGTAGATTTTTTTATTTTTTATAATGATTTTTGCGGGTTTTTGTAATTATTGTATGTATTTTTGTTCAAATTCCGTATACAGGGTGTCCCACGGTGGATGGCGTATTAGACGTTTATGGAGAACTAAAAAGCGAATCATTTTGAAAATTTGGCAACCGGGATAAACGACCATGATCTACACTTTAAAAATATTTTTGACCATGCGGTGTTGCCGCTTCTACTCTAAACTAGTGGCAACATCACTATTTTAAATGGAACACCTCGTATTTAATTGCATATTTGGATTCTACGTAAAATTCTGAGCAGATTTCATGTGATATACCCTATACCTAAGTTCAACTGTTTTGGAAATATTGACAGTTGAAAATTGACTTTTTGCAACTTTGACAGGCTGTAAAACCTAATTGGTTAATTTTAGAGGAAAACCGATTTCACATTCCTATCTTAGATTTTGATAAACTATCATTTAACACCAACTTTGAACTTAACCAGAGATTAAATTTAACTGAAATTTTTAATCATGGATTTAATTCTAAGTTGGTGTCAAATGATAGTTTATAAAAATCTAAGACAGGAATGTAAAATCGGTTTTCCTCTAAAATTAACCGTTCAGGTTCTACAGCCTGTCAAAGTTGCAAAAAGTCAATTTTCAACTGTCAATATTTCCAAAACAGTTGAACTTAGGTATAGGGTATATCACATGAAATCTGCTTAGAATTTTACGTAGAATCCAAATATGCAATTTAATACGGGGTGTTCCATTTAAAATAGTGATGTTGCCACTAGTTTAGAGTAGAAGCGACAACATTGCATGGTCACAAAATATTAAAGTGTAGATCATGGTCGTTTATCCCGGTTGCCAAATTTTCAAAATGATCCGCTTTTTAGTTCTCCATAAACGTCTAATACGCCATCCACCGTGGGACACCCGTATTTTATGATTTTTTTGAATTTTTGTAATTGTATAACAAAAATCATAAAAATGTATGAAAATCACAAAAATTCAAAACAAAAACAAAATAGAAATAGAAATATGCACGATGATAACAAAGAAAATATTGGGTCTTAAAAAAAAAAACACTCACAGATTGTTATGATTTTTTGAACGTATGTCTTAGCAATATTTTCTGTTATTTTGTCAATGATCTTTAATGTCAAAATGGCATGTCAAAAATCCCGACCAATAAAGATACAGTAATGCGACATACGTTTTTGGCGTTTTTGTATTCAAAGCAATCTTTGATTAGTTTTTTTTTTTGAAGATCCGATATAAAAATTATAAAAAACACAAAAAATATAAAAATTTATGAAAATTGCGAAAATTCAAAATCTGTGTATGTTTAAGTAAGTTCGATATTTTAACAAAAATTCGAAAAAAATACGATGATTACAAAAAATCGCAAAAATAATAAAAAATATAAAAATGTACGAAAATGGCAAAAATACGGAAATTAATAAAAATTTCAAAAAATCCAAAAGAATGCGATAATCACGAAAAAATAAAAACACGATGACTATAAAGAAAATATGAAAAATCGTGAAAAATACGAGAAATATCAAAAATTGCAAAAGATACGATTATTTCAAAAAAAATATAAAATATTGCAAAAATCATGAAAAATACAAAAATTTACGAGAATGGCGAAAATATAGTATACAGAAATTAATGAAAATTGCGAGAAATACAAAAAATCGTAAAAAACACGAAAAATGTATAAAAATTAACAAAAATTGTGAAAAATACGATTACTCTAAAAAAAAAATACAAAATATTACAAAAATTTTGCATACACTTTGAATTCGGGTGATAGTACATTTTAAACTACTAATGACAGTTGTCAACTGTCAAATTGTAACAGGTGCAGATTTTTGAACCATTTCTTCGCAACGGATTTTGCTGAAATTTTGCATACACTTTAAATTCAGGTGATAATACAATTTAGAATACTCAACCTTTCAAATGTAATTTTTGACAGAGGGCGTCATATGCCTGCCCGATGTCCAGAATCGGAAACGTTATAAGACGTTGAAAAGAATTGACAGATGTTAACTGTCAAATGTGATAGATGGAGAGGTGGGCAGATTGTCAGGACTACCCCCGTCTTTGAAAATTTGCTTTTTTCAACAAATAAATAGAATGTACTTATTTTTTTTAGCGTAATAGCACACGTCGGATATCTACTAGTGAAAAATAAAAAGAAAAAAGATACAATATTTTTCAATCTTTTTGGGTTTTTTTCACTTTTTTTTTTGGATTTTTTTTCGACTTCTTTGTTTTTTTTTACACTTTTTTGGGTTTTTTTTTCTTCAACTTTTTAGGGTTTTTTAACATTCTTGGAGATAATTTAGAATTTTAACCTATTCCACATGCTCAAGAGCCTGTCCAATCTGTAGGGATTTTTGGGATTTTTTAAAATTTTTAGAATTTTTTGAAATAAAAATATGAAAATTAGCATTTTGCAGAATTTTAGAATTTTTGGTGTACGAAATTAGGCAGGTGGATTCTCCATCGAGAAGCTCGGTTCTACAAAAAAATGAAAATAAAAAATTACCTTGACCGTTTCCCAATTATACAAACACTATACATTTTTTGATACTTAGACTAGAAGAAATAGATTTGATCGTTAAATCATTCATAATTTATTGTCATTTGGTTTTATCTTTAAAAATCTAAGCATAAATGTCCAATTTTTAGGTCCTGATAAAGACGTAGACAGAGGTGCCCTCTTCATCCAACACAAATTTATCCTGAAAAATGGCGACTCCAGAAAAGTGCTGTATCCGCACTTTTGCACCGCCACTGATACAGCCAATGTACAAGTCGTCTTCCAATCTGTGATGGAAATGGTTATTTCCGCTAATTTAGGTCAGGTAACGTTA
The DNA here is from genome assembly GCA_917834065.1 of Ceutorhynchus assimilis. Taxonomy (NCBI): domain Eukaryota; kingdom Metazoa; phylum Arthropoda; class Insecta; order Coleoptera; family Curculionidae; genus Ceutorhynchus; species Ceutorhynchus assimilis. Next base: position 146,968 of record OU892285.1, on the reverse strand, counting down.
CTTTGAAAATTCTTCTCTTGCCAATCGTGGATTTGTTCTAACAATGTGCAAAAAAAATGTTCTGATAGGTTTGTTTGGGACAAATCTAATACTTTCTCTAAGGATCTCTTATGTTTTGTGTTCAACCAACTAAAATAGGTGTTATTTTTGCCATAAGTAGACACATAACTAAATTAATTTATGTTTAAGTTTAGATTTTAAGTGCCTATTCTTGTGCTATCTGTGATAAAACGTGCTTTATTAAACGTTTATCACAAAAATCAAATGTGATCTTTATGAAAATCTGTGCATTATTTACTCTAATTTTTGTCTTGTAAGTGAATTGTTATTGTTTAATGTGTAAGTAATAAATGTCTTTGGATTTTTCTAAAATATATATGATTGTTTTTTACTACTAACCTGAGAAATAGTCATTATTCAATCTATTTTTCTGAGAAAAAATTGAATTTCTCTCTCTAGGTTAAAAATACAGGTTTCTGTAGGTACATAGGAAGTTATCATAAGCTGTTGATAGACATTTTCCACTAGCAGTGGTAAAAAAAAAAATTATATATTCCTCGGTAGAGAAAGTCATTATATACCTCACGCATCACGCATTATAAACCTCAACTATTTTAGGAGAGCCCTAACGATAAGTATTCCCTAAAATGATATTTTTACATAGAGAAATGTCAGTTTAAGGCATACCTATTGTTAGGGCTTCCCTAAAATAGTTGGTGGAAATGGCCATTAGAAAAATTAACAAGAAAACCAAAATTCAAGATCCGGGAATAGACAAAATATGAGATGGAAAAATTGAAAAATAAAGAATAAATAAATAATATACTTAGATAATAATAATATTGATAATAATACCTGAGTAAACATCAAAAAAATGTGCAAAAATATGGCGGCGGGGGCGTGGCTAACTTCTATAGATATTCATATTCAAAATTTGCAAGAATATGGCGGCGGTACCGAATTTCGATTTGAAAAGGTTAAGTCACTGTAGGTGGGCCGCGGCTACAATGCCTCTATACAAGACAGTGGCGACAGTAGAGGGACTCATTTTTGATTGGCTGCAGAATATCGGCTATGTTTTGTCGAAGGTTATTTGTGTTTACCGTTTGATTCTATAGAGATTTATGCAATTTTGTGTTAATATATTTTTGTTTTTGTTATTTGTGCGTGTTATTGACTATTTTGTGAGAAAAAATTAGAACAGAAAGAAAAGAAAGAACAAATAGATTATTGAATGAGTTCGACAAAATATGGTGGGTGGGCGGAGCTTAGGCGCTAAAGTTATTTGTGTAAAACCATTTGATCCTATGGAGATTTATGCAATTTTGTATTAATATAAATTTGTTTTTGTTATTCGTGCCTGTTATTGACTATTTTGAGATAAAAAGTTAGAACAAAAAGAAAAGAAAAAACAAATACACTATTGACTGAGTTTGGCAAATTATGGCGGGTGGGCGGAACTTAGGCGCTATTGTCGCCACTGTCTTGTATAGAGGCACTGTAGCCGGGGCCATTGGAAAGGGTTGAAAAGGAAACAACCAATGAAATACCTTGACGATACATAAACCCCGGAAAGGGGCGGGGCTCAACTAACCAATTGAATGCCCTGCTGATATCACTCGCATCTGATTGGAAAGAGGCGGGGCTTATATCCAACCTATTAAATGCTTTGTTGATATCCTTGCGTTTGATAACGAGTCAGCCACAGTCTTGCCAGCTTGACGGAATTATCCCATTTTTGCCTTTTACTTTTTCTTTTATTTAGGGTGGAGGGTGGGTATTATAAAACTGCTTTGAGAGTTAACTTGAAGTTAACTTTTTAAATTACATGTACCATCGTCACCAAAAGTAACTGGGACAGCATCACATTAGCTCTTGTCCTATTATATGAATTTTATTGTCAAATATTTGTCAAACTATGCATTAAATGCATTGAAATGAATGACAGTAGAATTAGTCCAGGAGATAATTATGCATTATTTGTGTCCCAGATACTTTTGGTGATGATGGTAATTCCAGAAGTTAACTTCAAGTTAACTTTCAAAGAAGTTTTATAATACCCGCCCTAAGTCGCAAAATTTTCATATTCAATAAAAAATTGGTAATTTTAAGTTTCTAGCACACGATATTGTCAACTAGCTGCTTGGGAAAGGAGGACCCGGTATTCAACCTTATTAATTTAATTGCCGATTCGATCGAATATTTATTGCAATTCAGCAATAAATTAATATAAATTGCGCTGCAAGCCGCAGCAAAGGTAGACTTAAACCAGTGCAAGTACCTCTCGTTGGAAAAGCCCCTCTGGAATTAAGTCTCCCCAGTGCAAGTACCTCTCGTTGGGAACGCCCCTCTGGGTATCTTCAGCCTTATCGTTGTCCAGTGCAATTACCTCTCGTTGGGAACGCCCCTCTGGACAAGGCATAAGGGTGACGATAAACTTATCTACAGTCCCCCAAGCAGAATTGACGTGTGGCCCCCTATAAGGACCCCAGTGTACGAAGGGTCATGTATCTTATAGGGTTAGCGTACATGTAAGGTTATATTTGGGAAAATATATAGCATATATTTTTATATAACCTGAGCGAGTTTCTCTCCATCTACCCCCAAAGCTACAAACCCCCCATGTCACCCCCGTAAAGCGGGTAGTTGTGACAATATGCAATAGGTATTTCTTTCTCTCCCTAGATTAATAATGAAAATAATGAAAAAATACTAGGTCAATAATGAAAATGACGTCATGACGCAAGGATATTTTCATAATGTAACAGGTTATTGGTTTAATTTCAGTGTCAAACTGTCAATTTTAAAAAAAGCAGGTTCCTGTATGTACCATCGTCACCAAAAGTAACTGGGACAGCATCACATTAGCTCTTGTCCTATTATATGAATTTTATTGTCAAATATTTGTCAAACTATGCATTAAATGCATTGAAATGAATGACAGTAGAATTAGTCCAGGAGATTATTATGCATTATTTTTGTCCCAGATACTTTTGGTGACGATGGTACATTATAGGAAATTATTGTAAGCTGTTGATAGAGGGCAGCACTTCCGACAAGAGAAAATAATTTGAGCACGTTTCGAACCTATTTTTTATTTTCTACTAGCAGTAGTAAAAAAATGTCTATACAGTAAGGGGCAGGCTACTAGGTATATAGGATCCAACTTGACGAATTTACCACCGTCCGCAGCCGTTTGAACCCCTGTCACTGTCGTTCGTTCAACAACTTTGACGTTTGTTTATTTCAGTACGATAGACTTAAGCACAGTCCAGACGCTACGGTTCAGCTTACTGATCAAAACGTTTTGTCTGCAACGTGTTTAACTGTATGCAGACAAAACGTTGTGCAAAACGTAGCGTCTGCGCCATGCTTTCAGATATTTCGTCAAGCTTTATTTATTTATAATTAAGTTTACGCGTGTAGATAGCTAAGCGTTGGTTATCAATGTAGACACTAGACACTTTAAGCAAACCCTAAATTTTCCTACGTATCCGTATACGCTTCTGTAAACGCATCGACTTACGTTGACCACCTAAAAGTCCTTTCATGGTCATACATTACTTAAACGATCGTATCCTTGGATGACACGTTTTCTAACGACAAAAAGTTTTGTTTTGATTTTGTAGCTGTGTTTGTAGGTTTTATTTTTATCTATAAGTACTGTGTTTATGTTGTTGAAGTTATTTTAGTAATAACTGACAGGTAGATCCCTCAATAGTGTCAAATGATTGAGATACGTTTTCGGATACAGATACGAGTCTAGGCTCGTAACGATACGGACAACGCAACGCAACGAGACCACCGTATTTACTATCTATCCTGCGTTAGATACGTCTGAAATTCAGGACCTGCTTAAAGTTTCTACTTGCTTATCCTGAATTTTTATATGTATCCGTCTCCGCATCGATCTGCGCACGCGCAGAATAGATACGGTGGTTTCGTAGTCCGCATAGTTAAGGCTCATCCTCAATCAATTTAGTAGCGAAGTGGCACTTCGGCACGCAAGCTAGGAAAATGTTGTTTAACGTTGGCATCCTCAATTCAATTCCGTGCTGGCATGCACGTCGACTCCGAAGTGAAGTTTGCAAACTGCCAGCTTTTTCGATGCGTGCCGACTTATGTCATGCGCAGTACGTTTAAAAATTAATTTAGGTTATCCTTGCGTTCGGTATTTTGCTCAAAGAGCAGAGTGGAGCCGTAATCACGTGACCAGCGAGCGCACAGAGCAGTTAAACGCTGTATCAGCGGGCTCGAAATGTTATTAAACGAACGTGAATGAGCCTGCACCGAGTACACTTTTTGAATAAACGAACGGTAAATTTATGCTCAGAGAACTCAGATCAAAATACCGAATGCACGGCATGTGACCGTACTACACGCACAGCAGACTGAAAATTGACAGCATTGAGGATGGGTATAAATTTTCCAGCACGCGTGCCAAAGTGCCACTTCGCTACCAGATTGATTGAGGATGTAGCTTAACGGGCCTAGTCTCGTATCCGAAAACGTATCTCAGCCATTGTGTCTTTAGCCTTAGTTTTTTGAGTGACAGGTCTTTTCACGTTTTGTTTTTACCTGGTTGTCATGAGTTAAGGGTCATTCACATCCACTTAACTTAACTTAAGATACGGAAAATTATAACTAACGTACGAAACTGAGAAGGTCTCTGTTAACAATGAAGTAAATTATCCTACATGACGTATGCGCACTTATAACCTGAACTGTCAAGTCAAATTATAGGTATGCACAGAAATGGAAATTATTATTTATTGCACGGATTTTCTTAAGTTGGTTCAACTTTTCCGTGTGTCACGTTAATTTTCTTAATTTTTAAGTGGATGTAACAACTATGTGATCTTCAACTTTTTTTTATTATTAATTTTCCGTACGTCAAGTTAAGTGGATGTAAATGACCCTTTAGCACTAGATATATTCGTCATTTTGCCATATGTGGACGCCTGCAAATTCGTCAAGTTATATCCTATATACCTAGTAGCCTGCCCCTCACTGTATATCCCTCGGTAGAGAAAGTCATTATATACCTTACGCATTATAAACCTCGGTATATAATTACCAACTTCTTTACCTAGATATATAATGTACTATTTTTTTTAGTGATTTTTTTACACTAGTTAGGCAATTGTCTTATTAAAGCAGGGTTGGATGGGACGACCGGGCAAATGTCCGGTGGGCCGGTATAACTCTGGGCCGGTCGTTCGGGGCGCAGGCTTGACGTGTCTTAGATTAATAATAAAATTTTAAAATTTATATATTTGACAAAAACATCATGAAAACTATCTCTAAAACAATATTAAGGCTGTGGTCCGAATATAACCAGGGTTGTGCATGGCCGGATTAAGCTTTCATGGGGCCCGGGGCTAGTGAAGTTTTAGGGGGCCCTTCATAAATTAAGTGCAAAAAAATATACAGGGTGTCCCACGACGTTTTTCCCAGGTAATAACTTCGGAACGCATCATCCAATATAATTGAAATTTTGAAGATCTGGGTAACTTTTTATGCCGCTTCTACCATCGTCATCTAATTTCACCACTTTTGCTTCAATTTCGGTCAAGTGACGTCAACTTTCGAATCTTAAATGTTACTCATGGTATATTATGGCATTTTCCGTTAGAAAATTAAATTACAAAATCGTCAATGCTATGTTTGTTAAGGCTTTGTTAAAGAAAATGATAAAAAACTATACAGTGGAACATACGATGATGCGTTCCGAAATTATCATTTGGGAAAAACCGCGTGGGACACCCTGTATATAAAAAAAGACTATATTCCTGATATAACAGTCTGACACTGCTATACTTATAATTATCTATTCACAATCCGATGCCCAAAGGTAAAGGTAAAATTTATCCCCTTTCAGTCCTATTTGATAGGGAAAGGTGATAAATTTACCTTTATCTTTGGACTACGGATTGTGAATAGGATATACGCACTAGTGCGTAAAGTAATTCACTTCACACACTAGTGCGTAAAGTAATGACAATGACAGATGTCGAAACTGTCAACTTAGTATTTTTCTGGTAAATTATACTTCGCGCAGGGTTGGATGGGCTTAAACAAACCAGCCCTGGCAATTGTTTCCATTCAGCCCTCCCTTGGACGGCAAGAATGAAAAATGGGTTTCAAAAATTTTACTGTAAAGAAAACGAAAGAATATTTTGGAAAAATAGTAATTTGACAGGTCGACATCTGTCATTCACATTACTTTACGCACTAGTGTGTGAAGTGATCTATTTTACGTACTAGTGCGTGAAGAGAAATTTTACGTCTTCTGAATAGTGCGTAAAGTGAGTACTTTACGCACGGTAGTAGAAAATAGTTATTTATGCAACAAGTGTGTAAAGTGAACCTTTTTTTATGAATGTGAATTTTTGACAATCACATGAGTGACTTTACGCACGTATTGCATACAAAATTTTTTCTACTACCAATCAAATATGTGTAAAAAAATAGATTTAGACAAGTATTTTCACTTTACGCACTAGTGCGCGAAGTCAGGGTTGGATGGGACGACCGGGCAACCGGGCAAATGCCCGGTGGCCCGGTATAACTCTGGGCGTTTTAAATTAATAATAAAATTTTAAAATTGATATATTTGACAAAAACATCATGGAAACTATCTAAAACAATATTAAGGCTGTGGTCCGAATATAACCAGGGTTGTGGTTTCGCGGTTGGTTTCCTGAAATCTGGTTAACCAAATGTCAAAATAGTTATACCGACTATCGGATGTCGGTTCTGTTGGTTTTATCTGTAAATTTTGTCAACAATTTTTTATTTCATATTCGCTTTCCCTAGGTAACCGGAATTTTCAGTAACCATCTGTCAACCGGATCGGTTACTTTGGTTAACATTTGGTTATATTCAGACCAAAGCCTTAAACTGAATATTATGCGTGAGGTCCGAAACCACTGTCCACTGGTGACGGTTTAGTTGAGAATGCAGTATTGCCAATCTGAATTTGTGAAATTACACGATATGCTGGTCAAATTACATAGTTTTACACGATTTCGTCTCACAATTACACGATTTATACACACGACCTTGGTACCTATTTAGTAACATCAAGAAGCAAGTACCTATTTATGATTTTGGGAAATGGGTCAAATCCAGTCAAATCCGAGGGTTATTCATCACTCCTCAACCAAAAATAAAGATGTGGCAACGACAGAAAAGCGACCCGAAAGTAATCTAATTACTAATTAGTCTGGTTCCTGGAAAAGTGGTTACTTTTGGACCTCATTTTTCCTGCCAGGATGAGGCACGCCAGATGACGTCATACAGTTATCAGGCAACCTACCTCTCTTAAACATCCTAGCCATAAGGGTAGTCACTTGACAGACCATTTGACAGACGAAATAGATAATGGCATGTAATGCAAGGAGCAATTAAGGGAAGAGAAAACGTCAAGTCCTATTTGTTTGTCACAATGGGACCGTGACCTATCTATATGTAATAATATCGAAAATGAAAATTCCAAAATATTCTTTCGTTTTCTTTACAGTAAAATGTTTGAAACCCATTTTTCATTCTTGCTGTCCAAGGGAGGGCTGGATGAAAAAAATTGTCAGGGCCGGTTTGTCTGAGCCCATCCAACCCTGCGGCCATTAGTTAAAAACTTTTGACAATTTCTCAAAACTTTTGTGTTTGACACTATTGTCAAAAATGTCAAATGAAAAAGTTAGGAGGGGGTGACATTTATAATAGATTACCCTGTACCTCCTATGATCGGCCCTGCCACCCTATTATTACGGCAATGCACTGGGGGTAAAACTTACCAAGAGAAAATAAATAGTGTGATGACGCGCAACTGGTAAAGTAAACAAAAACAACCAAAAAAACCGCCAACGCCTAGCGACACGCGGAGAGTGTCTTAAGTCCATATCCGTTACCGAATTTACAAAAGTTTCCTTATTACGTTATAAGAAGTAATGTAAAACAAAAAATTGTGTGTATTAAAATTATTCAATTATTCAATTTTCAGTAATCATAGGGGGGGGGGTAATTATACCTATTACGTATACCACTAATAATTGAATCGTCAAAATATATTTCCACCCCCTCCAGATCTCCAAAAACTTCAAAATTCTTTTTCTGGAAAACCTCGAGAGCCGAACTAATTCCAAATGCAAGCCTACAAAATTGATAGCGACCAAATGGTGTGCCAAAAGTGCAAAAGTCAGTTGACTGGTCATCAACTTTAACTTGGAAGTATCCGTCTTTCGTATCTCAAAACTGTAAAAAATACTTTATTGGACAGTTTGCTAGCAATTATGTCTGCAGTTGGAACTGAAAAATGCTCTCGTTGGATATTCTCATTTAATTTGTTCGGACAAAGACATAACCTCAAGTCACCATTTTTTTTTTTTCAACGATTACCAAAGGATTAAGCCGTTGGCTTCTTGACGTTCAAGATCATCCAATTTATTTTTAACTCTACTGTCAAGTGCTTGAGGTCTGCGTCTGATCATTTGAATTTGAGGAACAACATCTTTTTTTAGAAGAATTTTATGTTCCCCAGGAAAACACCCTAATTCCGAAAAATTTTGGAAATATAGCTTTTCCAAATCATTTGAATTTTGAAATTTAACAATACAGCTGTCAACTATACGCAAAAGATCTAAATCTTAACATCCTTTTAACCTAGTAAAGGCATCTGATTTTTGCTGCAGATTTTTTAGCAATTTGACAAGGTAATGACACTTCACCACAGGGTCTAATTTTGAAAGGATCACCATAAGACACGAGTTCTATGGACACGAGTGTCATATTTGACTTTTTAACTTCTGTATCAAGGTCAATCTTCTGAAAAGTATTAAGTGGAATAACACTCACCTCTTCTCGGCAGGTCTATTTTCTACCAACAGCAATTACATAGCAACCAGCAACCGGTCGCAAGTTGCTTTTTTTGAATAGAAAACTCGCGTTTGACAGCGACAATTGCGCAATTCTCTACGGTCGCAAGTTACAGAATAAGGCTGCGGAAGTCTAACTTGAAATTTACTTTCGTACCTGCAACATTAACCTCTCTGGTCCACATGACATCATTCTCCTGGGCTCCATCGACATGTTTTACTACAGAGTTCACAAAAAACTCTTCTTCAGACTCACTAGAGCTCTTTCCACTTTCCTCTTTTTTCACTGTGTGAACTCGCCTATTTTTGTATTTTTTATTCCTTAATAATTTCTCTTCAGTTTTTGTTCTCGATTTGCCTTGTCTTTCTTCATGCAGACACTGGCAAAATGATTTTCTCTTCCACATTCGCTGCAAACTTTGCCATAAGCCGGGCACTTGCCTTTTTTGTGAGAAAATCCACAATAGCTACACTTTTTAATTTTTTTCCCATGTTTACTTCTTAGGGCACTCACTATGATGCCTCCTCCTGCATTTCTTTGACTTGCTTTTGGTTCGCTTCTACGCCTCTGCATCTGCATAAGGCTAGCTGAATCCAGCTTCAAATCTGCCTTTCTCAAAAGCCTTTCTTGGGCTTATTCCAAAGACTATGTGGTCTCTCAGCATATCATCCTTGTCATTGGATTCTGTGACTCCACTGCCATTTTCAACTTGGTCAAGAAACTTTGTAAAAAGTATCTATACAAAGTAACTCATATCAATCCCCTGACCATTTATTGTATTTATCTAGAAATTTATCAAAAACTCGATTAACGTACTTCCTTTTTTGATAAAAACTTGCTAAAACTTTAGATCTGGTGTATATAATAAATTGTTGAATCTATAAAACCCAGAATATAGATTCGATACATTAAAAGATACAATCAATTCTTGATTTTACTGAATTTATCAAAAACATTGTAGAACTTATCTATAGGGCCGGCTTAAGGGGGGGGCGAGATGGGCGGCCGCCCAGGGCGGCACAATCCAGGGGCGGCAAATTCATACCATACAACAACAACAAAAAATATGAGAAAATGAAACCAACGACCTAAAAAAAATTAAGAAATATAAATCAAACAGCGAACCAATTATACAGGGTGTTTGGTACATCGATAGGAAGATTTCAAGAAGATTTCAATGAGTGATAGTTGGGGTCATTTGGAAGCTGTTTGACCATATTCACCCTTATGCAAAGTTTCGCCGTTTATTGAGATATCGCCATTTTAGATATTTTGAATCCAGGTATTTTAATACAGTGCCTCTATACAAGACAGTGGCGACAATAGCGCCTAAGCTCCGCCTACCCGCCATGTTTTGTCGAATTCATTCAATAATGTATTTGTTCTTTCTGTTCTAATATTTTCTCACAAAATAGTCAATAACAGGCACAAATAACAAAAACAGAATTATATTAACACAAAATTGCATAAATCTCCATAGAATCAAAAGGTAAACACAAATAACTTTCGACAAAACATAGCCGATCAGAAATGAGTCCCTCTATTGTCGCCATTGTCTTGTATAGAGGCACTGTATATTTTAACACATAACTTGGGCTACATATTTTTTGTATCAATCATTCGGATTTTCTTTCCGAGTTTTTCGAAAGAGTGCATATCAGGAATATCGGGAAAAAAATTGAGAAAGGTTAAAATGGTTATTCCAAAAAAAAACAATATGTTTTAGGAACAATTCAAATATTTCCCAGAAATATCTAAAAATGCTGATATCTCAAAAACGACAAAATTTTGCATAAGGGTAAATATGATCAAACAACTCCCAAATGACCCCGCAACTAGTGATAGGAAGTTTTCAATGAGTAATCATTAAAAACTTCCCATCGATGTACCAAACACTCTGTATTATAGGATAGGTGTCATTTTGGACAATTGAACCAGCACAGTGGGCATTTCAACTTCTTATTCTTATATGATATCCATTTACTACAAAAAACTTCATCTAGAAGAGTTATCGGAATATTGCAAATATTTATAATATGTATGTTTTCATGCATGACAATTCTTTCGATGTCAATGTGGCATAATTAGCTGATGAACTATCTGTGATAGACGTTACTGGATATCGTACCGAATGTTGTTGTGGCCCTCAGATCCTCAGAATTTTATTACCATTGTCCATAACTCCTGCAAGTGTTAAGAAAAGTTTCTATAAATTAAAATTAATAAAAACGTATTCAAGATCATCTCGGCCAAGAAAAAGTAAGCAGTGAGCATGTTAGAAATGAATCATCTACTTGAAAATTTTGCTGCATTCAAAGCTCGAAAATATCTTAAATAATATCCCAATAATTTTATTGAAAATGTACCATCGTCACCAAAAGTATCTGGGACACAAATAATGCATGATAATCTCCTGGACTAATTCTACTGTCATTCATTTCAATGCATTTAATGCATAGTTTGGACCAATATTTGGCAATAAAATTCATATAATAGGACAAGAGCTAATGTGATGCTGTCCCAGTTACTTTTGGTGACGATGGTACCTACTTACCCTAATGGTACAAAACGATGGACATTTTTTTAAAGTCCGTTTAACGTCAAAACATCCGAGGACTAAAATACAACGTTGTATAAACGTTTGCACAAAATCATTTTTAAAAACGAAGAAAAAAGACGTTCAAGATATATTCACAAACATAAGCATAAAGTTCTGAAAGAAAAGTTTTGGAAACTACTAGTTTCTGCACGTGGTAATGTCCATGTCCGAGTGTTTAAAAAGGTAAAGAAAAGACGTTCTTTAGACGTTTGATTAAGCTGTTTTCAAAACCTCTGTTAGGAACAATTAAAGAACGTCAGAATGTTTTCTATGAGTTTGTAAAAGTATAATTTCATGAAAAGTCATGAGAGACGTTTTATAAAGGTTTCTGTTGGTCGTTTTCGGGAACACCGTTGGAAACATGTAGGTATCCTACGTCCACAAGTCCGGAAATTAGTTCGAAAAATACGTTTTTCTACGAGCGTGTGCAAAATAGGTACTTTGCACACGCAGTTGCTGGTGCAAAATTTACTTTTGCGCACTAGTGCTGACAAGATTCAATTTTGACAAAGTACCTACCAGTAAAAATATTCACGTACCGTTAAAAGGTCTGTTTTCACAGAAGTCACAAACCAGTCAGAGCGTTTTTGATTCGTACAAATCGACAACAACCAGTTTTCTGAATATTTTTAACGAATGAAATTCGGTCTGACTGGTTTGTGATTTCTGTGGAAACAGGCCTTATGATTAGGCATGACATTTGCCGTCAGTGTTTATAGGTCTGTCACGTCAGTGTCAAACAAATTAATTTATCATCTTTTCTTTCGTCGTTATCAGTGGCGACGCTAGGGGGGGGCCAGAGGGGGCCGGGGCCCCACTGAAATTTAGCCGGCCCCCCCCTGAAAACCTGATCTCAGTCGGCAACAATACAATGCAACATCAGCAGCCTCTGCCGGTAAATTCGGTATTCGGTGAGCAGTGAGCACAGACTAAGAATCGTAAACTAACAGGATTTCTCATCCCCATAAGGCGTACGTTCGCCAATGCTCAAATCGGCAGGGCCTGCGAGTGACGTCACTACTAATTAGCAGCATAGCAGCCTATAATGATGACGTCACCCGCAGGGCTCGATGGGATGCTTGCGATTCAGGATGTGCTTGTTTTTTCGTAGATTTTAAATGTATAAAAGGTGATTTTAAAAAGATTTTAACGATTAGGAAATCGTTTTTTTGACCTATGGTGTTTTAAACTCGGCTAATGCATTCTACGCCAAGTGTTGAGGTCTTCAGTTGAAATGGCAGACATTTTCAGCTCCATAAGCAGTCCTATTAGGTTGAGACAGTTGAATGTTCTTGCGGGCAAAGGCAACCGCGATGCTGCTTTCGCTTTCACTTTCCTGGGATTTCCCGAAAAATATTAGTGTCGACAGGTACTTCCCATTTTTTATTCCAAAGAAAAGCAGTTAAATAAAAACAAGTGCCCCCAGTGGCGTATCCAGCCTGAGGCTCTGGGGGGGACACACCCGATGTCCGCCGGAGTCGGAAGTTTTTTTGGGTGCCATGACCAAAAGTTGTTAAAATCACACACACACACACATCTTGATGGCATATTCGTAAGTGCGCAAAAATAAGCTTTGAGTGCGGGAAAGACACTTTGCGCAAGTGTTAAAAACAATACTTTTTCTACGAGTATTTGAAGATTTGCATAGCATCCAAAGGAGCTGTGGGTACCTAATCTTCTTTAAATGTTTCCGGATGCTCAAAACTGGTAATTTTCGCTCTTAGTTAAGGCCGCGTTAATGGCCGCCATGTTTAAATTTAGTTTTTGAAAATGATGACTGCGTCACTCTACACATACGGTTCAATTTTTGACTTTTTGTCCAAAACAAAATCTCTTTGTCGGTGAAACGCTTAGTGACAGAGAAAGACAAATATACAATTATGATGGTCCCAATGTAGCTTTTTTGCCGTGACGCCATCTACTTGAAATTGCTTGAACTGTTTACACCTTCAAAATTCGTTTTAAGGTCATCTCAAAAAATCCGCAATAATTTCCAAAATCCTTTGGCATAAACATTATTTGATATATTATTTACAATCTCTATAATCAGCTTTTTTTAGTTTTTCGTGGTTATCAATAAAATATGCTTTTCACGGATCCAAGCTTGATAAACATGCAAATATGCAACCACCAACACATTTAATTGTTTTGTTGGCTGCGAACATGATTTTTGAATTTAAAAAAAAAGGCTGAATATCGAAAAACCAAAATAAGGAATTGTAGATAATCGATCAAATAATGTTTATGCCAAATTTGAGCCAATTCTGATGTGCCGTTTTTTTAAAGACCTTAAAACAAGTTTCGAAAAATCAACCAATCACAGTTTAAACATGGCGGCCATTAACGCGGCCTTAAATGTGTTTTTTTTTCAGTGATCACCTTGACTTTATTTGCAACAGTGGTTGTGCTAGCGAGGTTTACTTAGAATTTGTTTTTCCTGCCTAATTTTGAGACTAAACTTATTATACCAGGATGATTATTTTTTCATGTGACTTTTTGAATTAGTTTTACATAGCAAGTACAGCATCTTCCCAAAATATCCTGTCCATTTTTGCTTGCATTATTTCATTATTATAGATCTTGCTTTGTCCATTGGTGTCTGATTCATTCTTTCCGCGACACCATTGGGTTGAGAAGTATATGGAGGAGTATAACTTACTGTCCAACTTTAATGATCTGATACTCCAAAGGAATGTTATTATACTCAGAATTTACACACGTCAAAAATGCAATGAAAAATAGTGAAATAGTGTAAAAAAATCACTACCTATTTATTATACATATGAAAATTCCAAAAATGTATCTATAAAATTTAATCCTAACATTTCTTAATTTGAAAAACAACAATTTAAAAAACAAATAAGTCAGGACTAGTCAGGAGGAATATGAGTGGGTGGCTGCCCACGCCAATGGTCACTTGACCTCACACCTAACTGTTTTTGCTGGATTTTTCCTCCCCTCGCTCCTCATACGAAAAATTTCAAATTAAAAATGCTAAACATTACCTGAAAACCTTTCTTGGAACAAAAATAACATCAAGCCCTTCTTTTTGAATATTAGTTTATCCAGAAACGCAACTTTGCGCACGCAAATGAGTGTGCAAAGTAATTACTTTGCGCACGCGAGTAGAAAATATTATTTTTTGTTATTTGAGATATTTTTAAGAAATAAAAGGTTGCTGTTCTGGGGGGGGGGCAATTGCCCCCTTTGCCCCCCCCTGGATACGCCACAGAGTGCCCCCCCCCCTAAATTTTTCTGGCCCAGTCTGGCCCCCCCTAACATAGAACCCTGGCGTCGCCACTGGTCGTTATTTAAAGGTACGGTTTGTTAGGAGAGTACGCGACGCAAAACTGACAACGTAAACGTGGTCATTGGTTCAGGTATGACGTACACAGAAAACGGGTGTATGTCATACCTGAACTAATACGACGTTTACGTTGTCAGTTGTGCGTCGCGTACTATCCTAACAAACCGTACTTTTGACTACATCGGGAGCCTAAGCCTAGATACTCGTAAAAAAAATGGGAAACATTGCAGTAGCAGAGAACGAGGAAATACAATATATTTTAGATAGAGCCTGCAATAGTCTCGATACCCTAAAGGTCATCCGAAAAATCTCGCAATATCGTTCATAATAATCATATGAAATAATCAGTTTTTGGTTGTTTTTGAGTGGGTATTTTGTTTTGAATCTTTTTTTTTATGTTTAAGTATCGTCTCATTTTTTTTTTATAAATTTTCTCGCTCGTAGAAAAAATACCGTTCCTGACTCTTGCGCAAAGTGTCTTGTTCGCACTCGACTGCTGCTCGAACTCCGCTCCGTGTCGTTTGGTCAACTGCAGTCAGCGTGCGAACAAGACTTACTTTGCACACTTGTTAGGAAATATACTATTTTAAAAGGTTGTTTGTAACTGTGATATTTGCACCACCTATAAAATAAGTCTATTGGATGGTGTTGGATACTTTGAAGGAAGTCTAGTGAATGTTCATAGAGATTTTTGAAAAACGTCCTTTTTCGTTTTTAAGCGTTCGTATTAAAACATTTTTGAAACGCTCATTTTCGACGTCTATATGACGTTTGAAATGACATTTGCACCAAATAAAAATGCACCTTTGGAGATTCTCAGTTACTTTTACTGACGTTTTTAAAACGTTCTGACGTCCGATAGGATAATTTTTTGAAACGTTTCTGTGCTATTAGGGTATCTACATAATGTATCTGTTGATTGTTGCCAAGAGCTTGGATTGGCTGACTCTTACTTTGTTTGTTTTGTTTCTTGTTTTCTTATGTTAGTTTTTTTTTTGTGGTTACTTAAGTTACATTATATAGTATGTGGTTTTATTGCTATGATGCTATGCCTTACTGTTTCGTGTAATTATTTTTTGTTTCTACAATTCAAGATCTCTCACATTTTCCCTAAGCGGGCCATGGGATAGGGCGGTAAATATACTCATTGCCCAGGGCGGCAAAATACCTAGAGCCGGCCCTGCTACACTAAAAGTAATTTCGAAAAGAAGTTCTTTGTGACACTCCTTTTTTACTTATCGGAGGTTGGTAACACTGGCTGACTGATGGCCATCGAACTGTCATTCGCGATTTTATAAGAAGATTTCTATATTTGGCATGTAATGTTACCAACCTAAACTATGAAATCAGGAAATATGAGAATAAAATTTCCAAAAAAAATTTGTTTATTTTAAATTAAACAATACCAAAATAGAAAAAATAGTATAAAATATTCGTTTCATAAGACATTTTATGAAACTTGTATTTTAATGTATTTATGTTTTATATCAAATTAATTCTTTCCGTGTAAATACGTTAAAGGGGTGATAAGAACAACTAGACAAAAATATTTAAAAGGAAAAGAAACTCATTATTGTTATTTTTATCAGTTCAATTTTTACAAGTACCGAATTAAATATATCTGTACAGATCCAATCTCTGAATTTCAAGTACCTAGCAAGCTTATTCGCTGAACCTACGTTTATTAGATTGTTCACATGTCTGCGCCAAACAGAGTGTGAATTGTTAATTTTTTGAAAAAAGCGTCATCTTCGAATATCTTGATCGCGATCAGCAGATCTTATTTTCTTCACGCTCGTTTATTACTTTACGCTTTTGTGCACCGAACATCATCATGCGAAAATATCTTCTTTTGCGTTTATGTCATGGAATACCTACACGGAAAACTTAAAGATTTCCATCAGCTGTAAGACTTCAGATGTTGTTAGTAGGTAGTTATTATTATCAGTAAAACATCAGAAAGATTTTCCAAGCCAAGATCATTAAATTATGTATTAACATATACGAGTGTTCCTTCTTAGCAACAAGTTAAGTCGGGATGTATTACGGCCAATTAATACTAATTAAAACGAATAACGTATCAAGGAAACTTAAAAAGCAAATCAGAGCGTAAACACCACACATATTTAATATATTTACAAGCTAGTTTATTAATTTGTATTTATTTTATGGCTTTGGCTGAAGAAAAAGTAATTAAAGGCGCATTTATGTTGTGATTTATTTTGGCAGTTTTTTTTTAACAATATTCGAACTGGAAAATAATCTTTCAAACGATAACCAATTAAAAAGAATGGTGAAATTTGTGGGACAAGCCCTCAATTAGTATTTATTATTTATGATAATATAGATTTTGTTACAATAATTATTATATAATTGAGATAGATTTATAAACTTCAGTTTAAGAAGTAGGTATAACACTTAAGTTAGTGTGATGAAAAATCCTCTAGAATACTTTCCAATAAAAGAAAAACATTGATTCGATTCAAATTTTGACTAAAGTCAATGTGTGAGATGAAAGTAAGAATACTTATTCATTTATGGGATAATCTTTTTTAATCCGTGTTAAAAGGGAGTGAATCTTTTTTTGGTCGCAATTGGAAACCAAAGTACATATTTTGAAAATGTTCAAATTTTTACTAATAAATATATTCATAGCAGTTATATTGTAAAACCCTATTTTATCGTTATACTAATAATTCTCCTTTCCTGTGTTGATTATGGGCATACACCTCTGTCAAAACTTATAATAATGTAAAACGTAAAACTACTTAATCAGCAGTACTGCACTGGTAATACCACCATTCCGCCTTCCGCCCACGTAAATGCTAGCATCAGCAGTTATTTCTTATTTAAGCCAGCGCAATCCCGTAAGGAGCATTCATTTGTTTTCAGGCATTTGCTGTAGCAATTTGATCCACATATTTTCGTTTATCACCATTGTATTTTAATTAATAAAATAAATGTTTTTTAAAAATATAAGTTTCTGAATCGAAAATATAATTTAGCAAGGGAGGGGAGACTCACGAAAAATACAAACAAACAAAACGACAGTTTTTACCAGATTTTATTATAAAAAATTGTGTATAAATAATAAAAAAAGAAACACAAAAAATCTAGTTTTATAAGGATTATATAAAATCAGTAAATTACTTTATTACGATTGCAATGGGTATAGCCGCAAGTGCCCGTATGATATTCTCCTTTATCGCAAAGCAAATTTTTCTTACAGGGCATCGATAGTTTTGATCTATTACTAATCACTTTGTACTTTTCTTTACTACATTTTGGCTCCTTTATATCAGGCTCAGCTTGGCGGCACAAATCTGGAAAATTACATTGAAAAGTTACAGATTTTTACAAAAATATTTAAAATATTAGACACAATATGGTTCTGAAAAAGTATATTAGTATAACTATTTTTTTGATCATAAATATCATTTTTATCAAGTATTGGCTCAATCAATTCAAATATTGACACAAATTTAGAAATGTCAAAGAAAGAGGCACAATTCACATTGAAAATAGTCTCCCGTAAAGAAAGCGGCACGGCACAATTTACATTGAAAATAGGCCTCCGTAAATTTCAACCAAATTTCAATATCTTAAAGATATCATCATTGCAAACCAAATTTTGAAATATAAAGAGGATCATATGTCTGTGATAGCAGATATAGCTTATCAAATTACAGGTCCTGCTATGTTATGCATAGGAAATATCCGAGGAAATATTCCTACGTAAATTTTCTTGAATATCTCGGAAAATACTAATCCAATTTTAACTTTTTTTGGGTCCTTTTGTAGGTTTCAAACTCCAAAGAAAAAGGTCTAAATCGGATTAGTATTTTTCGAGATATTCAAGAAAATCTACGTAGGAATATTTCCTATGCCTAGCATAAGATGAGGACCTACGTACAGGGTTATTGGTTATAAATGTCACCCCCCTCTATCTTTTTTATTTGACATTTTAGAAAAAAGTATCCCAAATAAAAGTTTTATGGTTGAAATTAAATTTTTTGAAAAACTCACTTTCGCATATACAGGGTGTTTTAGAAAAGCTGATCGCGCTCCAACTTTCTTATTTTAAATGGAATACCCTGTATATTATTGAATATTCGGATTTTACATAAAATTTTGAGCAGATTTCATGTGATATACCCTTCAAGTTCAACTGTTTTGGAAATATTGATGGTTGAAAATTGACTTTTTGCAACTTTGACAGGCTGTAAAACCTAAACCGTTAATTTTAGAGCAAAACCGATCTTATGTTTTTATCTTGGATTTTCATAAACTATCAGTTGACACTGATATTTAACATACCAACTTTCAATTTAATCCATAATTAAAAATTCAAATTAAATTTAAGGCCACAACGGCACCCCCTTCAAATTATATTTTAGTTCTAAAAAAAATTATAGATGGCGCCAAGATGAAAGCATTTGTGGCGTCATTGTTCCGCGAGTCCGTTGTGTTCAACCCTGGATGGCTCAACTATTGTGTACAACCCTGGCGGCCTGACGTGACGTGGCAGAAGACAGCTGTCCCAGGTTGTTGTTTACTTCTAGTCAGCTTGTTGCCGCGCAATTATGATATCGTGTTGTTGTTAACAAAATAAAGTATTTCGATTTATTTGTATGTTCAGTGCCCAGAATTAAACCGAGTTATTAGTAAAACAGTGTTTTCATTCGCTGGTGATATATCAAGCAAACACATAGCAGTAGTAGCTATACATTTTTACAGTGGAGCAGAACCAGTGCAACTTTTTTCACTCAGTTCGCACTGATTGGCTAATGGGATTATGGAGGGATTTGTATTTCCATGCCTGGTATGACTTCAAATTTTGTTCTACTCTGTAAGAGTGATGTTTTGTTGTAGAGCTTGTTTTTGAGGTATGTTTAGTTGTGGTAGGTACCTATGAGATTTTCAGGAAGCAATTGGCACATGAATGGGTTTACAAATAGAAGAATACTCGGAGGAATAATAAAAAAATAGTCCTACCAGGAGTCTTACACAATTTCAGATATTGGTAAAAGATCCAAGAGCTAGTAAAAGAAATGCAAATCGCCAGATACCTAAATTGACTGCTCCTACTGCATTGGCGGATATTATTATTGCACTAATATGCAAGAACACAAAGGAAAAACTCTAATTTTAGCACTTTCCATCTTATGTAAATAAATTTTAATAATTATTATTGAAGCTTTTTATTTTTTCAAAGACATTTCGTCCTACAAAACACGATCCAATTTTTTTATGTATACCTAGGTACGTAAAATAGATACTTTATTTATTTTCAATGGAAACTAATGGCACAGCATGCTTTGTGCCTATTATTTTATAAACCAATAATAAAAAACAAAACAAATACACAAGGTGAGAAAGAGGTTTTGTTATCAATAGGTTTTTTTGGAAACGCTGAACAACCTACATCAGCTGCTGCTCCAACGGTTCGAGGTTTTCGAAAACGCCTAATTATGACATCATGAATTGACTGGTGGCGCCATCTTCGAAAAAAAGCCTGAACTATATTTGCCAAAATATCTGTAATTTTATTCCAAAATCGGTTTTAGACTACAAAAAAAAACGGCACATCAGAATTTGCTGAAAGGACATGACACTAACCGTGCGTTCGTTATTTTGGTCTGAGTTCTCCGAGCTTGACTTTACAGTTCGTTTATTCAAAAAGTGTACTCGGTGTATCCTCATTCGCGTTCGTTTATTAAAATTTCTGGCACTTTTATACAGCGTTCAACTGCTCTGTTCGCTCGCTGGTCACGTGGTTACGGCTCCGCTCTGCACACTCTGCTCTTCGAGCAAAATACCGAACGCAAGGTAAATATTAGAATCCTGGTGATCGGTCGATTTTTTTAAAACTGTAGTATGTTATTCTATACCTGAAAACAAGCATTTTTGCTATGGTCACTTTTTTGTAGGAGTATGGGATGTCCCAGAAAATTAACTCCAAAGTTTTTATATGGAATATTTTGTTTGAAGCATAAATTATGTTTATCTAATCTGTTATGTATTTTTGCAACTTATACATTAAAGACAAAGATATTTATGTAGTTAAGAACAAAAATTATTATACAGGGTGTCTCAAGAATTTTATTTTAAACCAAACTACACCCTAAAGAAAGCCAATAACCAAAATAACGGTTAAAAATAAATTGAGTTCAAAAGTTTATATCAAATGTTCGATGTATCGGTTTAGTGAACACAGTTAGAGCCAGTTTCACAAACAGTGGTAACCCAACAGTAAACAAAAGACACTGGTAACCTACAATATATCTGTTCCATAATGTGTGCTTAAGCCAAAACCTCTGGTCAAGCTTTAGAATATTTAATGTAGTCAACCCGCAAATATGAGTCCGATAGCCAGTGCAGGTTACCACAAGGCCTATATGGCATATTTTTGTATTTATTGATATATTTCTACAGTATTAAATCCAAATTGTTTCCAAGGAACAACCAGCTACTTTAAATAGTCTCTGGTGATCATTGTTACAATATTTGTAGTTATTATTGATATTTTAGGTTATTATAGTTTTGTAGCAGTTGTTTTAGTTATTGGCTTTCTTTAGAGAGTAGTTTAGTTTAAAATATAATTTTTGAGACACCCTGTATAATAATTTTTGTCATCAACTACATAAATAGCTTTGTCTTTAATGTATAAGTTGCAAAATCACATAACAGATCAGTTAAACAACGGTTAAACATAAGTTTATGCTTCAAAGAAAATATTTCATATACAAACTTTGAACTCAATTTTCTGGGACATCCCATACTCGTACAAAGAACTGACCATAAGCAGAAATGCTTGTTTCCAGGTATAGAATAACATACATCCGGTATGTTTGCACTATGCACGATAAAAAAATCGGCCGATCACCAGGATACTAATATTTAGTGCCATGTCCTTTGGCATAAACATTCTTTGATCGATTATATAGATAATAGTGCTCTTATTTTTTCAATTTTTACCGTGGATATTTCTATTTTTGGGAAATAGTTCATTTTCACAATATAGGCCAAAAAAAATTTCGAAATATGGAAAATCTAACTGCACTATTCTCTAGATAATCGATCAAGGAATGTTTATGCCAAATTTCAGCAAATTCTGATGTGCGGTTTTTTTTTGTAGTCTAAATCCGATTTCTGTATTTTGTATCGTGTGCATGGGAGCGATGTTGCCCCCTTATTAATCTCCGGTTAAATTCAAAGTTGGTGTCAAATCATAGCTTATGAAAATCTAAGAAAAAAATGTAAGTTCGGTTTTGCTCTAAGATTAACCGTTTAGGTTTCACAGCCTGTCAAAGTTGCAAAAAAGTCAATTTTCAACTGTCAACATTTCCAAAATAGTTGAACTTAGGTATAGAGTATATCACATGAAATCTCCACAGAATTTTACGTAGAATCCGAATATTCAATATTATACAGGGTGTTCCATTTAAAATAGGAAAGTTGGAGCACGACCAGCATTTCTGAAACACCCTATATATGCGAAAGGGAGTTTTTCAAAAAATTTAATTATTTGGGACACTTTTTTCTAAAATGTCAAATAAAAAAGATAGAGGGGGGTGACATTTATAACCAATAACCCTGTACTTTGACAAGCTATCTTATCTAATATCACAGACATACGATCCTCTTTATATTAAATTTTTTTTTTGCAATGATGATACTGTTACGGCTCTGGGTTGCGTGATATAAATCTTGGGTTCGTTGTTCGTTTATTCCAAAATCAAAGTCCAATTAACACATTCCACGTACACTCGTCACTCTGATACTAATTACTTACTCAACAACTAAACTCTTTACAACTCTTAATAATAATCAATATCTACCTCATATCACAGTCAAATTTAAACTTAAGAACTACAAAGCAATAGCTGCCTTTATATAGCCGTAATTTATTCATGCGAACTCCCAAATAAACGTGATAAAGTCTTTTCGCGAATGAATCCGCATTTTTCTAGATTCTTGTTGAATTCACGACAGATTGGCGGATGCGTCGTAACACTGCCCTCATCTTAAGGTTGATCGTCCCACGCCCATGATATTTCGTTAATCTGTCTAGATGTACAACTTTCATCTTACTCCTGGGTCCTCATTCTCGAAACAGAGAAGCAGCGTTCTCATGAGAGCGAAGGTTCTGTCTTCATCGCTCATATTCATATTTCCATAAAACTGACACAGACAGAACCTTCGTTCTCATGAGTACTTTATTCCCCGGTTCCGAGAATAAGGACCTTGGTGTTACGCTGAATTCGATAAACTAAATCATTTATTCTCTTGATTATTCTGTAGGGTCCTTCCCATGCTGAAGGTAACTTTGGCGACACTCCTTTCTTTCTTGCTGGATTATACAGCCACACTAAATCACCTTCTTGAAATCCGGCCGAATTGGCTTGCAAATCGTATCTGGTTTTCATTCGGTCACTGGCCAGCTGGATATGCTCCCGAGCAAAATCATAGATACCCAGAAGTCGTCCCCTTACTTCGTCAGCATAATCTCGAATTTCTTTTTGTTCTTCGGGTATTCCAAACATCAGATCGCAAAGTAACCGAGTTCCCTTCCAAAAACGATTCTAGCTGGACTTTTACCTGTTGACTCGTGAACAGCTGCTCTGTATGTCATTAAAAATAGAGGCAAGTGTTTGTCCCAATCTCGCTAGTTCTTTGAGACCACTTTTGTCAGGTGTTCCTCTATCGTCTTCTTAAATCGTTCTATTCTACCATGCCATCAGGCTGTGACTTACCCAAATGATGGTCACGTGTGCTATGCCATATCTTAGAGCGTGGCCTGTATTTTGACATACGTTAATTGTCACTCGTCACCTGTCATTTTTGACAGCTTTCATCTTGTACGGGGTAACAAGTCACGAGGTACCTGTCATCTTGTACGGGATGACAAGTCAGGAGGCACGAGGTACCTGTCATCTTATACGGGGTAACAAGTCACGGGGTATCAACACCTGTCACGTCATCTGTCACTCGTCATTTTTGACAGCTGTCACATGTCAAATACCAGCTGTCAAGTGTTTAATTTAAAATCTAGCATAAGGAGCTTGTTAAGGATGACGTCATGCATATATTTTCCAAAAAAAAAGTCGATTGGAAATGAGATAAGGAAGTTATAGCTTTTTGCGGTTTGTAACCAAACGGCAGGTAATGGGATGATCAAATTTGATATGAGGGTAACAGGTATTTTAGTCCATCGATCCATCAAAAAAGAATATCAAAAATAACTAGGATAAGTTCGTAATGGTGGAAAAAATTGGGACAATGGGGGTTCTACATCCTCGGTCCTCGGGAGGAAATTTCTCGGAGTAAATTTATCAGCTAGAAATTTCCCAACTAACCCAAATAATGGCCGCGTATGCTACCTCATTAGTAATCGCAGTCATTGCTAAAAAATTTAATTAGGAAGTAGAAAAACGTAATTGTTGTGTGTTGCGAAATAATAAATTTCAAATTAAATAATTTTTATAGTCAAATAATATTAATAATTTTCGCTGATAACAAATTTAGCGAACTTGCTTAATTTATTCGAAATCCTCTTATCTCAATAACGGAAACCACATTTCCTGTCAATAATATTTGTTGTCATTCATTGATTCAGAGTTAAGTTAGTTAGATTCTAGCGTCCTTAAGTGACACACCGGTAACATTCTATTTGGTTTCTCGGAGTTTGTGTTTGTCTAGAATCGTTTCCCGTTTTTCTGTCTTCTCGTAATAGTTTCTTTATTTCCTCCATGAAATTACTCATAGCATTCTCGAGACTACCATCCTCTTTTGTCGATTGTTTATCCTTTGGATCTTCAATTGACACTGCTCGTATTCTGGGTCGTGAGACACCAAAACCAAAGATTGCCTCCAGTTCTAATGCTTCGCTACTTTGTCTGAACTTAGACATTCTCAAGTTTGCCTGGATTTTAAAATCTCTGATACCATCAATGAACGCAGACACTGCCATACATTCTTGCATGTCTCCCCAGCTGCAAGAAACGCCAAACTCACTAGCCTTTTAACTTCTGATTCGAATTCTTGTAAACTCTCGCCGGGTTTTTGAATTCTTGATTTGACTTGAGTTCTGGTATACTTCTTGCCTGTAATGGTCTCCGAAGCGCAATTCTAACGTCTGACTTAGATGCTGGTAATTCTATTGGTAGATTGAAGGAATGGACTGAAGAAGGTCTAAGGCAGGTCCTCGTAGCGCCACTATCAGAGCTGTAGCTTTTTCTTGGTCGTTCCATCCGTTGGTATTTCCAGCAGCTTCAAATTGTCGGATATACATGGTCCAGGACGTAGAGCCGTCAAAAGTTGGTGGTTTTATCTTCATACTAGAGAATGCCCCAACACTTACTGGATTGATGGACTGTATTTCTAATTTATTCACCTTATCTTCCAGTGCTTAAACTGGTCCTCAATTTTTTGTCTTAATTGCTGAACACCAGATTTGACTTCAGCTTTTACTTCCTGAACGTCGTTTTTAACTTTTTGAATATCGTCTTTAACATGTTTAATCTTCTGGTCAAGGTTAACGACAGTTCTTTGTATGGTTTGAAATATTTTCTGCAGTCTTCCAAGGTTCTCTTGCCGTTCTTGTTGTCGCCTATCTTCTTCTTCTTGTTTTTCTTTTTGTCGCCTGGCTTCTTCTTGTTGTTTTCCTTGCTGTCGTTTGGTCTCTTGAAGTTCCAACATTTTGTGCAGAAGTTCTTCCACTTTTTGTTCATCCATTTTTGCTTGTTGTCTCGTGATAGACATATACAGAATGTTTTGGAATTTTTCTCAAACTCTCTTCAAATATCTTCCCTGGTCTTTTGTTGAAGTTCCAAACACGTCGGTGAAGTCACAAATTGGATAACTTGCTTTATTCTCGAATAGAATGTTCTAGAATTTTTTTTGAAATGTCTTTTCTGGATTTCGATTGATACAACAAACACGTCGGTGAAGTCACAAATTTGATAGGTATCTCCTTCAGTTTCCAAATAGGATGTTCTAGAATTTTCCCGAAACTCCTCGAAAAACTTTTTCTGAATGACGATTGATGTTCCGAATACGCCGACGAAGTCAGAAATTCGATATCTCTCTTGGTTTTCAAATAGAATTTTCTAGAACTCACTCGAAGATTCACTATCACAGTCAAAATCGGGTAGGTATACAGTCACTTCCGGGGTAATTTATACGATGGGTTAAGTCTCTTTTCGTGATTGTCACTGTTTGCACGGACTAACTGTCCCAGTGCTCACTTAGTGTTCAGTGTTCACACTACACTAGTGTCCCCGCACTATTCTGCAATTAGATTTCAGTGGATTTCATTTTGCAGTCCTTTATGTCTCACTTCTGACACCAATTGTCACGGCTTTGGGGTGCGTGACAGAAATCTTGGGTTCGTTGTTCGTTGATTGATTGATCACCAACTTGTTTATTACTGTTTCTGTCAAGTTTGACAAAGCAGCAAATTCTATTTAAATTAGAAATGAAATTGAATGTGAACGTAGCTTCATGCTATTTGCTCAAAGCCGGAGTCTCATGCATCTGTTTTCCGACGTCCCATGTCCGAAAATCTGTATCGTATGAAAATATGTCAAAATAGAAGGCTTTTCGGATATCGGACGTCGAAAAACGGATGCATGAGACTCCGGCTTAAATTTTATGTTATTGTCATCAATTTTGAAAAAAAATTGACAATACCTGCCACATAAATATAATGAAATGAGGACGGGAAATGAGAACGGGAAATGAGGACGGGAAATGAGAACGAGAAGTGGAGCAGGGAAATGAAAAGACAATAAAGTGACATTTTCAAATTTTTAAAAAGTCTGCAATGTCAACATTACATATATGGCTAAAAATAAAAGCATTATTATTATGGAACTTTCTGGAAAAATCCTGAGCAGGTTAGAGAAATTCAAGAGAGTGTGGGAAATCATTATTATGGAAATCTCAGACGTTTAGAGAAAGTTTAAAGAATGCAAGGAAAATATTCATCAAATGGTGGAAAAAATTTCTATGCAAAATTTGCAAGGGATAAAATTACTTGGAAATGTTTTTATTATAGGCCAGGAAATGCAGAAATAATGAAGCAAATTTTAAGAAAGTTTATGGAAAATGTCTGAGACAGTATTGAGGAAATCCGGAAAAATTTGGTGATATTTGAGGAAGTATGGAAATGTGTGGAAGAAGTTTTAGGAAAGTTTTGGAGAAATCCGCAGAAATTGGAAAAAATCCAAAGAATGTCCAAAAAAGGACAAACAATATTTATTAAATATTGTTCTTTAGCAAAAAGACAAAACCTCACATACTTAAAAAAGCTTAAAGACATTCCTGCTCATAATTTTTAAG
Organism: Ceutorhynchus assimilis; assembly: GCA_917834065.1. NCBI lineage: Eukaryota > Metazoa > Arthropoda > Insecta > Coleoptera > Curculionidae > Ceutorhynchus > Ceutorhynchus assimilis. Next base: position 119,840 of record OU892285.1, on the reverse strand, counting down.
CAAAATTTTGGAGGGAAGAAACCTTCCGGGAAAATGTGAAAAAATTAGAGAAAGTTTGTAGAAGTATCAAGATAGTTTAATGAAGTTGCAGAAAATTCAAAGGAAATCCAAGTGAAATAATTATCAAATAGGGATAGTTGTTCTTGGACAATTATTATCTTCAACCAAAAAATATGAAGAAAGAGAAATTTAAAAAAGTTTATGGAAAAAGTAGGTAGGTATGCGATAGTCTGAGCAACCTTGAAAAAATTCGAGGAAGTTTGAAGAAGTTCGAAAGAAATTTAAAAAAAAACGTAGAATATTTCTATTCGAAATTTCGGAAAGCAAGCGAATAAAAGAAAAAATACAAAGAGATTTTTTCCTCAAATTCAAAGATATTTCTAAAAAAGTTGCTTCATTTTTCAAGTAGATGAGTTTTTTGGCGGAATAATATTTTTCTGTAAAATTGTGCTTCATAATCTTATTAAATATACACATTTTGATATCATTTGAAATTATATCTTCTCTAGAATAACGATCAACTTTTTTAACGACAGGTGGACAAAAACTGCTTTTTCCAATTAATTAGCAGTAATTAAATGATGAATCTACTTACCGCCAGAACATCGATCATCGTTAATAATATTTACAGCAGGCCTACAATGTTGAACCATAGTGAATTTCGACAAGGGTCTTCTTTCGTATAAACGTTGATCCATTGCCGTTCTGGTTTCTTTCGGAAATTTAACGCATTCTTCGGGAGCAGAATAATCTGACCAACCAGTTTCTATAGAAGAATTTAGACTTGATAAAAATATATTTGTAAGACAAAAGGAGTTTACCGCTTTTTATTGAATTATTTGAAAGGTGCAGTTGTGGACAAGCCTCTTTGACTTTATTCATCAACTCTAAGTAAGCAGCGGCCCTACTTTTATCTTTGGCCAATTTAGCCTCCTTTTCGATTTTCTTGTTTGGCTTAATTTCCGAAGTGTTCTTATGTTTTCTCGATCCAATGTAACTTGAATGTGGATGTTTGGCATTGAATTTTAACTGTTTATCCAGCCTTTCTACTTGTATTTGTACAAAAGTTTTTCCTCTGTTAATATTCTTCGAAGTTGCTTTATGAATTGGAGGATCAATGTCTAGCCGTTTGATAATTTTCCTGCAAAAATAATTTCAAATTTCAATACAAATAATGTGCAAAATTTACCTGAAATTATTTTGTTCACTTCTCAAACTTCTTTGAGAAATTATTGGAGGTAGTCCGAAAGAATAAGATCTTAAAACTTTTGGTTCTTCTACAACAAAATTACCACTGGCAAGTTTACTTTTACAATATTTGCAACAATTGGCTGAATGTAGAGTTTCAAATGATAAGCCTGTAGTGCTGGTTTGCTTGTCAACTTTTTGAGACATTTTTGTCTTGGACTCAACCTTAATAGAAAAAATATCATTAGTTAATTAATTTGTTTAAAATATTAATTGTTTTTAGTTAAGGTACCTTACAATCGCCACTTTTTCTAGCTTTACAATTTACATCAAAATCCGTGCGAATCACTTCACGTTGTACAAAAAATTTCTTCTTTTTTGTTTTCGCAAAGCTTTTCCTTGAATCATCTCCATCAGAATCTAAATTTTGCAATAACTTCTTCATTAAATTGTGCTTTGGAACATTTCTGCCCATAAGTTTACACACGTTACTGTTTCTGTACAGGGTTTGAATTGACGGCGAAGTTCGTTGGAACTTTTCCAGATCCTTCGATTTTGCGGGTCGTGGAATTGAACTGGATTTTTGCATGCTTGGTTTTTCGACAATTGCTCGGTTTCCGCAACAATTTTCGCAGCAACTTTTCGGATACGATTTGATTTTGTCGACGATATCGTACAATTCTGTTGGTTTTTTTCGCTCGAATGGTGGTCTGCTGTTGAATTTGCTGAATAGCATTCGAGGTGTTTTTGTGCTGATTGATTGGCTCAAAACTTAAAATCTGGAAGAAAATTTTTCAGAACAATATTATTTTTTCTATTAAAAGTTAATTGATTTCTTGGATCATAAGTTTGACTGAAAGTTCTAAAATTGTTTTAACTAAATTAGCCACATATTCGGAGTGGAAGAGAGGTCAAAAAAATAGTTAATTATCTCCAAAACCAAAGGTGCGAATTTAACAAAATTTAGTTAGAATAGCCACTGTCAAAATCACAACATTTTTGAATTTAATTTTATAATCCAAATTTAGTTTTATACCGGGTGTTTTTCAAAACCCGCTCACCAAGGGCGCCCACAGAGAGGGTCAGGGGGGGTCACTCAACCCCCCCCCCCTGGAAATCTCTTAAATTTTAATTATTTTCCATATGAATAAAAAATATTAAAACTTCTGATATTAGTTGAACTATGATCGCGGACCGATTTTGCGACTTTATTTTTATTAAAATAGAAAACGTGAATGTATATCGGAATAGGAAAACGCAACGTACCCTAGCCACCAATGCCACCGCACATATATATACAGAGTGACAAACACATGTCACTATTAAGTGAATCAAATAATAAACAATCTGTATGTTAATATGTGGCTTTTCAAATTATGTTTTAGCTTAAATTTTGCATTGCAAGTGTCACATTCAAATGGATGTGTTAGTTTGTGTATCTTCAAATTGCGTTTCCGTTTAAATTTTGATTTGCAAATGTCCCATTCAATTTAAATTTTTCTTTAAATTTTGCATTACATATGTTGCATTTAAAATTCTTCTCGTCCGAGTGTGATAGTTTGTGTCTCTTCAAACTGCCCTTTCTTTTAAATTTTGCTTTGCAAATGTTGCACTTAAAATCCTTCTCATCCAAGTGTGTTAATATGTGTGCGTTCAAATCACCTTTTCCTTTAAATATTTTCTTACCAGTGTCACATTTAAAAGGAAAAATATCCGAGAGTGTTGATATGTGACGCTGTAACTCATTTTTTCCACTTTGTAAGTGATACATTCAAAAGAACAAATATCCAAATATGTTATTAAATGATGTTTCAAATTTGATTTAGTTTTAATTGTAATATTGCAAGTGTAACATTGAAACTTCCTAATACCATCTTGTCTTGATAAATTGATGTCACCCGAATGTTCTTTTTCCTTTATAAATATTCCTTTATTTGGATCTATTAATTCAATATCTGATTCTTCTATTTCGTCTTTAATGTCATCCTCTATGTATGTAGACTTGGTAATTTTTTTTCTTTTTTTTATGGTTTAAAAATCGGGTGTCTTTGAGAAATATGGACAAATTTTTTGATTTTCTAAATAGATAAAGAACACAATGAATTCAAAATACCTATTCTATGAAAAATAACATTATTTTCTCCGTAATTGAATGTATTTTTTCCGAATTTGAATTTACTTTTTCCGAATTTGAATTTACTATTTCCGAATTTGAATTTACATTTTCCTAAATAAAAGTTACTATTTCCGAATTTGAGGTTGAAATGGTGTAGAATGAGAAACTACCTCATGTGATACCTCCTTTGGAAGGTTTTTTATTCCTCTTTGGAGGCATGTAGAAGCAGATAGAATTACAATAAACACATTATTTGGTCGATGCGTATCGGAGAGTTTTATGGCAGATTTTTTTTGTTTAGAGATAGTCAAAATTACTTCACCACGTCCAACAGTATTTTAGAAAGCTTCAATTGTATTTTAGAATAGTCATTTGCTCATTTGTATTTATAGTCTAAGAGCCAGTGAATTTTTTTCCGTAAAAAGTTGCCGATGGAAAATTTCATGCTTAAACGATGTAATATTATCCCCCGAGATCGAAAACCATAGTCTGGCAGCATGTAGTGGGGAAGTTTGGCCTAGGCATAATTAATAAGTCAATAAAAAATTCACGAAAATCGAACTATTTGCCGATGGTCAATTTTTGCGGCATATCATTCAAAAATGTTCCCTTAACAAGGCTGTAATTGTGCCAGACGATTTTCACGGGTTTGAAGCCTTGCCAGACGCCCCCAGATTGCAAAAAAAATATAAAACTTTCGAAATACTTGCCGAAACCTTTTTTTAAAAAAATTATGAGAAAAAAATTGTAAATCGAATGGAAATATTGTCACGACGAGGCTGTAGACGGAGTCGTGATAACCACACGAGTACTATAATGAGCGTTACCGTACGTGTGATATACATTTTATCTACAACTCAGATTTTTGTTTTATGTATACGATGGTTTTGATTTTTCACAAAAGATTATTCGGTGAGCTTAAAGCTCAAGGCTGGAAGAAAATATTTTCTCAACAAGGACTTCAAGCAACACTATCAGCAGCATCAGGTATTAGTTCTACTTTTAATATTCATAAATAAAAAATGAGTTACGTAATGAGCCTATTAAATGACTAGTGATATAAGGAGCTCAATACATCACTAGTACGATAATACAACTTATAACGTAACTCAAATAAACTAAAATGGGTTACATTATCGTAATAAGCTCTCATAGTATGGATGGGTGGGACGTATTTAAAATGAAAAAATCATTATTACACAAAATCATACATAAAACCTAGCTTATTATTTTTTTGACATTTCAGTACAATTATAAATCGATAATTTATATTTTATTTTATGTCAATTCATTGTTCACTATTTAATTATTTTATTTCATTAATAAATTAACAGAAAAAAAAATATAATTATATTACAATGAATTATGAAGTACACGTAGGTACCTGGAATGGTCGCGCCGATTTATAAAATTGAGATGGTCCAAAAAATGTTTATTTTGGGTTAGGCATATACCAAACCTCACAGCAATGAACTAGAAAGAGAAAAGTGGCCATCAGTATATAGCTATCTTTGGAAACACTAAGAGAGAGACAAATGCCATGTCCGACAACGGTGGGTTCCATTCCTGTTACGTGTAGTATACCGGACGTCCCACCGAAAGCTGTCAATGGCCTATATCTTGAAAACGCTAATCGATAAAGAAAAAACCCGTTTGAAGGGGGAACCAAAGCAAGGTACTTTTCAGGTCTCCCAGAACCACCACTCCGGCGGTAGCCACCCTAACCTCAAAATCTTAAACGGCACATAGTTCATGTGATGTGATACCTTGTTTGAGGGGTTTTCCAATTCTCTAAACGAACTGCATAAAAAATTTTATCTAAATACAATTTTAAATTGTCAGAAAATAGCCCATACTTCGAGTTAACAACATTGCCCTCTTGAAGAGGTGAACACTGTCAGATACAGTGAGAGGAAAGGAGTTCGAAAAAATAAAACCTTGATGATTTTTTCAAAATTCTGCATGTTAATAATTTTGTATAAAATCGATCTTAAATCACATTTATCTGTTCCACCAGATCAAATGAGGTTTTCATCAAAATTAGACTCACATTTAAATCTGGATAATTTTTTTTTACAGGTCCATTTAGAAAATTGAATCATCACATGACCTTTAGTACCATTCAGGACTTTGAGGTTAGGGTGGCTACAGCCGGAGAAAAAGTTCGCGGAGAGCTGAAAAGTACCTTGTTTTGGTTCCCCCTTCCAACCCTGCAAACAGGTTTTTTTTTATTTTTTATCGATTACCGTTTTCAAAATATAGGCCATTGACAGTTTTCGGTGGGACACCCGGTAGGTATAGTTCATTCATTGATGTTTTAATATACAAACGCTTTTGTTCCACTCATTCCTTGTCTTTCCATCTCATTTGCTCTCGTACGAGATCGCCGACAGGTGGCCACGGCATATTATCCGCTCCCAGACGCGTGGAGGGGATAATATGTGCGTTCACGTCTGGCAAGGATTAATCCTCGATAAAACCGTCTCGCACTAGGTTTGTTCGATTAGAATTTTTTTTTCTCTTTAATGTAAAAAAAAACAGGTTTCGGCAAGTTTTTCGAATTTTTTATATTTTTTTTTGCATTTTGGGAGCGTCTGGCAAGGCTTTAAACCCGCGAAAACCGTCTGGCATTATTACAGCCTTGTTAGTGGCACATGTTTAAATGATATGCCGCAAAAATTGACCATCGGCAAGTATTTCGAATTTGGTGAATTTTTTAATGACTAATTAATTATGCCTACGACAAACTTCCCCACTACATACTGCCAGACTATGGTTTTTGATCGCGGAGGATAAAACTACATCGTTTAAGCAAGAAATTGTCCATCGGCAACTTTTTACGCTAAAAGTTCACTGGCTCTTAGACTATAATTAGCCAATAAAAATGCATTGCCTCGTGTTGCGCGCGCATACAGGTAAAAATAGATAGGTCTATTCTATCTGCAATATGCAAGAAACTTGAACGAGGGCATGCGCAGAAGTGAGTCAGCTGATTGGTTTCTGCACACTCAACTAAATAGTAGCATAAATAAAAAGAAGTTGTTCTTTGATTTAATGAACAATTCATTAAAATCGGTCCAAAGAACTGCTTCTTTGATCACATGAACTCTACGTTATTGAAGGATGAACAATTTCTTAATTCCTATTTCGATTCATCTTGTGTATGAACAACGAACATTGAAGTATGTAGCAAGGTTTTTGTATTAATGAAACTTTTCATAGTAACAATAAACATCGTTCTTAGTTTATATGTACTTTTTCATTGGCCTAATGAACAGACGGCATAATATTAATGAAGCCCAGATATACTTTGATGAACTCCTTTAATTATGAATCACAGTCTTAAATACTAAGAATTTCATTTATTGTATTTATTAATGACGTTTTCAATAATATGTACCATATTCTTTATTTTTATTAAAATAATTGCATCAATTATGCCTTAAATATACTTATGATTTCAAATGGGGTACAGGATCATTTTTTATATTTGCGTGACCCCTATACTGATGAATATGAGCAATAGGAAAAAAGCTTTCAATACAAAAGTTGCATGGTTTCTTCGTATCATCTACCAGAATTGTCAAACAAACCAATGGGCATCCCAAAATCTGAAAATTTAAAAATCTAAGTACCTACTTATGTATTTTTATTTTAAATGACACTAACCGTATATTGTACTATCTTTGAAATCCTCCTTGAATCCCTCGTTGAATCCTGTTTCCATAAATATATAATATATCAATATTTGTTCCAGCTGTTTTTGAACTATCAACATTCAAAGATTCCAAAACAAGTCACATTAGAAAATTAGATTTGATGCCTTGGCTGGTTTCCTTGCCTCGGCTATAAAACACTAGCTGCCGCATTGAACCTTCTGCTTTTCTATCTAGTGAAACAAAACCATTTAACAAAAATACCTATATCGATGAAAAAAATTACAACTTGATTTGAGATTAGGTATACTTACTTTTAGAGACTTCAGTATTCCTTAGAAATTCTGAGGAGCTCTTGACGCTCTTGTCTTTCACGTTCTCCCCGGATGACATTAAAATCTGTAGGTCATTTCTTTCGCATTCCCATTTTGAAACTAGACCGTCTCCGTGGAAGGCATCAAAGTCCTACCTACATAATAGGTATATACATATTATAGAGGTATACAATTTACCTTTAGAAAAAACCGGCGACCAGGTATAGCCGACTTTCCACTTCGAACAACACAAAACCGAAAAAAACGACTTGAACGAAGTACGTAGCAATGCTAATGGCAATGCATCCAGAAAATAGAAATGTAATTATTCTTATTTCAACATATTTTTCTATGTCGTTGCCCGACTGCAGCTACCTTTGCGCATGTGCTTAGGAACTGTCTACATTAATGCCATGAACTGTTTCATTGTATTTATGATTTATCTTGATGTAATGGTTGCAGCTTTGTTTCTAGGAATATTGGCTTGTTTTAAATGAACCGTACATTGTATCAATGAATTTCGTTCTTAGAAGGATAAGTTTCTAGTAAGGCTATATGAACCATTTTCATATTATTTATATTATTATTCATTTATATTATGAATATTCCGTGGAAGCTCCCATCAAGGAAATTTTCTTTAATATCAAGGTTTAATTTCATATTATCAATGAACTTAGTTCTTGTAACCGATGCACTATGCAACATAGATTCATGCAGATGACTATTCATAACTTAATGAAGCTTCATTCTTTATTCTAATGATAGCTGTTCATGAAATCATAATACTTACAGTTTTCTGTACTCGGGATTAATGAAAATTTCACTGAATCAATGAAAATATAATTGATGAAAGCAGTTCATTGATATTATGATGAAGATTTTTTTGAGTGCAAGATTCTTGAAACTTGAATGGCATTGCATGCAATCGGTTTGGTGCCATTTTTCTTGAAGGTTTTCGTGCAAGCTGGGGAATTTTCAGCAATTATGATGCTTAAAGCTGCTGCTATTCCCTTCTTCTATTCTTATATCGACTTATAATCACTTTTTTTAATTTTTGGAAAATGCAAACATCAATAACACAACAATAAAAACAAAAAAGTATGGTAAAGATTAGAGAAGGAAACAAGTTAAATTGCAAGGTGTAAAACGACGTGCAAGAAATCTTGAATGAAATTTTTTTGCATGCAAAAAATTGCATTCAAGATTTCTTGCAAGCTGTAAAACGGCCTTTAGGTCGACCATGTCTCAAACTCGTCTAAGTTCTTTAGCTCTCATCTCAATAGAGCTAAAGATGTAAATGATGAACTAGTTGATCATTATTTATCCAGTCGTTCTACTAGTCTGTACTACAGTGGCTAAATAAACCTTTACATACAGTGGCGACAATAGAGGTCCTGTCGCCATTTTGTTCCTAACCTCTTGTTACTTGTAAATATTAATATGTACGATTTAAATGGACATCTATCATAAAAAATTGAAATCGACGTATTTGATGACTATTATTAGGTCCATCAAATATGTTGTTTTCCATGTTTTATGATGGATGATCACCTAAATCCCATAGGTATATTCAAATTTGAAATAAGCAATAGGTGGGCACAAGATGGCGGCGTTTGCAATATAAATATATGGGATTTTAGAACCAATCAAAAATAAGACAGCAATTGTCGTTGTCGCCACTGTGGGTAATAGAGTCACTGTAGTCTCTACCACTAAAAGTAATTGACGTGTCTCATAATACCTGGTGTGCGCGCGCAACTCGTGGGTTGCAGGTGAGCGTCCAATGAAAATCGAGTTTGTTACGAGCTTACGTCATATTCGTATTCAGGGACGAGTTTAGAATTAATCGATCCTTTTTTCTTTGTAACGTGTAATTTGACAAAGAGCAAACGAATACTTTACGTATTACTTGAACTTATCCCAGTGTCGTTTAAAGTTATGTTTGACATATTCTTGTGTAATTTCATTGTGCGATGTTGCCGGATAAAACATTCATCAAAATAAAAGTGCCATCGATGTTAACATACACTTTAAAACTCTTCTTTTGTCTGATTTAAGGCGTTGTAAAAGACTGGACAATATATCATTTATTTAATGTTATAATGTTCAATTTGTATTGTCTACATTTGTTCTGCAACAATACAATCCGGCGTAAAACGACCTGTAGAATCCGAAATAATATATTTTGGTCAAAAAATAAACAATATTCTCTCTAAATAAACACCAAATAATAGAAATAAAAAAAACTAGAATATTCTTTGGAAAGCAGGTACACTTCAACTTAAATATTGAAAGAACAAAAGTTTTTCAGGAACTTAAAAGTAAATCAAACGCCGTTAACGGACTACCGAATTCTGCCACCGCCAAGAGAACATCAACAAAATGTCATTCTTCCAACTCTGTAAGAAGTGTGGGGCCGCCAACACTATTGGTGTGCTTGGCCTTTATCTTATTCCATAGGGTTTTCAATGGTATTCCAAACTTGGTAGCAGCTTCTCTATAGGAAGATCCGTTTCTTACTGATTGCATAGCGCGTTCAAGGGATTCAACGCTATAATTTTTGTAAGGGCGGCTACCAACCCTTTTCTTAAAAATACGGCCATTTTCAAATTTTCCTGAAAAAAAATAAATGTGTAAAGTCACACTACCTTCGGAAATTTAAAATATTTTGACCATGTTTATGATTGAGTTTCTGAAATACCTTGAAATGTGTTCATAAAGGGTAATACTTAGTACTATATACCAATAATAAAATACATACCTTGATAAGGAAGCTGTGGATCCCTTAGCTTTTGTCCTTCGTGCGAGAACGTCAAAATGCACAATTTATTTATGTTTACATTACAAAGTAACGAAAACCACTAAACCACCAGTTGCTGGGGCAGACATGTTTCAGCAAGTATTTGACCGTTTTGTGTTGCAAAAAATTTGCTATAGTGTCACATTTCAAAAATATTAATTTTAAGAAAAAAATATACATGTCTGTGTAAAGTTCTCCGCAAGTTGCAATGTCACACAAGATGCTTTTGAAAACTATTTGAAACCTTTTTGTTAAGATATGGATTAATGAAAGGGACAGAAATATATTTTTCTCCAAACGTCAAAAAAACGTCACTTTGTTAGCACCTGTCAAGATGTTAGAAATTTAATTTCTATGCTGCTAGGCAACCGCAGCGGCAGTAGAAGTACTTTTAGTGCCGCTGGAGCGGCAGCAAAAGTACTTTTAGTGCCGCTCGTACTTTTACTGCCGCTTAACCATTCAGTTACCCCCGAGCTTACCCCATTCGTTTGGAGAAAAAATAATACGGAGTAGAAGCACTTTTTTGTGCTTCAGCAGTATTGCAAGCCTCACTACGTTCGGCTCGCAAACCTACTGCTTCAGCACAAAAAAGTAAAGCTTCTACTCCTAATATAACAATATACTATTATTTGATTGGCCAGTGTTGGGAAAAATTTCCTTCTTAAGTTTTCTGAGTTTAATCTTATCAATCATTATTCCAATTAGGTTAGGATCATAATTATTTTTGTATGCAATCTGTTGAAGCGTTTTAAATTCCTCGTTATAGCTTGCAGGAGACATAGGTATGCTCAAAAGACGGTGGATATAGCAATTGAAAGAAGCCATTTTTATGTTGGTGAGGATGATTAGAACGGGAAGAAATTATATGATCAGTCTGAGTGGGTTTTCTGTAAATTGAAAAACTTAAGCCATTCAAGTCTTTGTGAATTGTTAAGTCAAGAAAATTCATCTTGCTATTAGCCTCAAGCTCCAAATTGAAAGAAATGTTTTGATGTATGTTATTCAATTTATTCAACAGTAAGTCAGCTCCTTGGGCATCACAATCAAGGAAACAAAGACAATCGTCCACATATCTGAACCAGTGCAGAATCTCACTGTTGTTATCGGTTATTATAGAACTAGATTTAAGGTAGTCCATAAAAACATTGGCCAAAACGGGCGAAAGGCAACCTCCCATGGCTAAACCATCAGGTTGTTGATAACATTTGTTGTTAAAAACAAAAAAATTCTGTGAAAGACAGAGGTTCAACAGAGAAAGTATAGCAATTGTATTTGTGTCGCTTGTCTTGCTCCTCAAAAGATCACCCACAATCCCAACAGTCTCTGAATAGGTACTAGTTACATCAAAAGAAACCAGTAAATACCTCTGGGGTTGTTGGAGTTGAGTAAGTTTGTCGACCAAATTGATTGAATTTTTCACTCCAAATTTTGGGGAAAAACCTGTAAAATGGGTTATTAATTTCAAGACAAAGCTTGCCAAAAAAGAAACTGGAGTGTTTGTGAAACTAACCACTGGCCTGATGGGGGTACGCCTATTTTGTGTATCTTTGGTAAACCGTACAATCGGGGCATTGTAGGATTTCTAGAAATTAGAGTGTAAGGTGCATCGTGCTCTTCTAAGAAGGGCTTAAAATGTTTGACAAGTTTAGAAGTTCTCCTAATACTACTACACCACGGTACCTAAATCTGAGACTGTTGGGATTGTGGGTGATCTTTTGAGGAGCAAGACAAGCGACACAAATACAATTGCTATACTTTCTCTGTTGAACCTCTGTCTTTCACAGAATTTTTTTATTTTTAACAACAAATGTTATCAACAACTTGATGGTTTAGCCATGGGAGGTTGCCTTTCGCCCGTTTTGGCCAATGTTTTTATGGACTACCTTAAATCTAGTCATTCTAAGTATAAACCGTGCCATCGAGTAATCGATTCCTTCGAAAACGGCGGATAAAACTTATATAGGCGGATAGAAAACATCGAGGCGAATTCGGAAAAATCACTAAAAAAATTCCATGGCTAACTAAGCCATCTGTCAATGTCAAATTTTTGACAGGCGGAAGGAATTTCAAAAAAAGGGCCCCGCAAAGCACGAGATTTCTTTAAGGCGTTACGGAAACACCAGGCGAAATTTTGATGACAGCTGTCATGCGACCGGTGTGTGTTCAATAGGGTAAACGGCCTTTCCCCACGCTCTACCTTACAAGGTGGAAACCTCAAACTCGGTGGAGTATGTTTACTCAACGTGGCCGACCTGTCGGTGTCAAAATTTTTTGACAGCTGTCAACGTCAAAAAAGTTAATTTTGCATTTCTCGGAAAATTGAAAATCCGAGTGTCGGAAAAGTTTCCCCGGACCCAGAAACCACTTAAAAAAAATTGACATTGACATACGTCAAAAACTGACGGCGTGACAAGGAGAAACGTCATCTTTGACATACGTCAAATTTCGAAGATGCGTTCGGATAGAACTTTGGTCGCGAAACACTTTGGCCTTAACGACAGATGTCACCTGTCAAATTTGACACATGTCCGACTTTTTCCCCGCTCGACTATAAAAGCTACGACACCCAAACCCCGGTAGAAGGCGGTTTTGGGTCGCCAACTATCGGTTTGTGTCGAAAAAATTTGACAGCTGTCAACGTCAAAAAAGTTTTTTTTTTATTTTGCGAACCTCGAAAAAAAAAGTAGTGAAAAACGTTCCGCCGATCCCGAAAACCCTAAATAAAAATTCCCGTCGATATACGTCAAAAACTGACGGAGTGACAGCACGAAACGTAATTTTTCGACATATGTCAAATTTCCAAGAAACGACCGGATATACGTTCTGTCATTTTTTAAATTGCTTTCAATTGCCGATGACGTCTGTCATCCTACCTTACCTGCTTGTCACTTTTTTGACGTTGACAGCTGTCAAAATTGAAGATGGATTTTTTTTAGTATTTTTTACGTGTTCGCAGAGCCGAAATCTATACGGATGCACCGGTTTCCTCGCCATCCGGTTTAAAAAATTATTACTCGGCCGCGCGACTGTGACAGATGTCAAAATTTTTTTTTTCCCAAATCGATTTATTTTTCGAAAATAATAAGCGTGGTGAAGTTCTTTTTTTGATATTGACTCTCCTTGTCATACTTTCGGACGTTGACAGCTGTCAAAATTGGCCATTTCAAAAAAAGGACTCCGTCCCTCTTGGCTTGGGGAGGTAGGGGGGGATTTGTTACACACAGGCCTTATGAGGATAGGCCATCCTGTAGTAGTAGTGTGTATCATCCTTGCTATCTTACCTTACTTATACTTACTATTTCCCAGCACACTGATATTCTTTTGTCCCTTTTGAAAACAATGTTCATGTAACTGTTATTCGCAGTCTTGATTTTTCCACTATTTCTCGTAGAATTGACTAACCACTCATTATTTTTGGTTAAATGAAAAAAAGAATCACTATTTACTTCCTGGGAAGATAAATATGCTAGAAAAGCGTTATGGCTGCTTTAATTTTCATCACCTTTAGTACCTACCTTCTGAGCTGCCTGTTCTACACTGAGATTTATAGTGACCCATTCTGCCACATCCAAAGTTCCTAACTTTGTATCTTGTAAACTTTTCACCTGGACACTACATTTACATTGCTGTTTTTGGATCAGAACTTGATTTAACATCTTGCAACAACTTTATTTTTATTGAATTTAATCTGTGCTCCACTACTCTCAAGACCCGTAGTCATAGACCTATTGTATTCTTCCGGCAACCCTGCCAGCAAGGGAGTACCGACCCAGCTATCTTCCACTTTGAACTTCAGTTCATTTAACTTATGTGATGTCGAAATAATAGTGTCACAATATTCTTCTGCTTAACTACAATCTCCTAACTTGGTAGTTACTAAAGTCCTTAAACGTCCAATCTATTTTCTGACTTCTGAATCTTCAAAACCTTTTCCTAAGTTTTGCCACGCAACTTTAGCTTTCGTAGCAGTTTTCAAGTGAGAATAATTCAACTTATCCACAGACAAGACTATTTTCGAAAGGGTTTTCTTATCTTTCTTTTCATCTACTTCGGTAAAAGCAACGAGATACATACCTCGCTATTAATTGTAATTAAATATAATACTCATATTATAACTATAGTAGAACTTTGCCATTATCATTTGAACTCCTATCATTGATATCCTATTGTTCCAGGTGTGGATTTGACAGCCAACCAAGAAGAAATCTCCGACCACGAAACCTTCCAACTGGAATTCGACTGGAGCACGAAACGCTGGTACATCCGCACCATGCAAGACAAATACTGGACTCTGGAAACGGGCGGCGGCATCCAGGCGGCCGGCGACAAACGATCCTCTAACGCCCTCTTCGACCTCATCTGGCAAAAAGACGGATCCGTCGCGTTCCGCGCCAACAACGGACGCTACGTGATGACCAAACGGAGCGGCCACTTGTTCGCCAACAGCGACGTCATCGACGACGACACTTGCAAGTACCACTTTTATCTGGTCAACAGGCCGATTTTGGTTCTGAAGTGCGAACAGGGTTTTGTTGGGTACAAGGCGGCCGGAAATGGCAAGTTGGAGTGCAACAAGGCCACCTACGAAACGATACAAGTGGAGAGGGGTGAAAAAGGAGTTGTGTATTTTAAAGGTGATTTTTTTTCTATTATTCTGTTGCCAATATAGTAATTACTAAGAGTCAAAATTTTAAAAATTATCTATACATTATCCAAAATAGTTGAATTATTTCGTTTTGGATTTTTTTCCTAATTGAAATTATCATTTGAGAATCATCTACAAAGTCATTTTTGACGAACGTTTTTGTCACTTTTTCCAAAGGTAGTTAGTTACTTCTTTTAAGTTTTAATTTCAAAATCTTCAAACATCAAACATAGGGTTGCCAACTTTCGTTTATTCAAATAAAGGACACATTTTGGAAATTTTTTGAGTACTACCGAGGGGGCCACTACGCCCACAACCATATATATAGATTTTCTAAAATCATAAAAATTCACAAAAAATCATAGAAATTTATGAAAATCAAGAATCATGAAAATTTACAAAAATCATAAAAAAAAAATTACAAAAATCACGAAAATAATAAAAATTCACAAAAATCATGAAATTTTACAAAATTCAAAAAAATTCACAAAAAATCATAGAAATTTATGAAAATCAAAAACTATGAAAATTTACAAAAATCATGAAAATTTAAGAAAATTACAAAAGATTACAATAACTCGAAAAAATTATGGAAATTAAAAAAATTACAAAAATCATAAAAATTTCTAAAAATAAAAAAAATTCACAAAAAATCATAGAAATTTATGAAAATCAAAAATCAAGAAAATTTACAGAATTCATAGAAATTCAAGAAAATTACAAAAAATTACAAAAATTCGAAAAAACCATAAAACTTAAGAATACGAAAATTATTAAAATTTTCAAAAATCATAAAAATTCACAAAAATCATAAAAACTTCCAAAAATCATAAAAAAACACAAAATAACAGAAATTTATGAAAATAAAAAATTATGAAAATTTACAAAAATTATAAAAAATCAAAAAAATTACAAGAAATTACAGTATGTTATTTGAAAAAATCATGGAAACTAAGAGAATCAGGATTACAAAAGTCACGAAAATCATAAAAATTTACAAAAATCACAAAAATTAATCAAATTTTGACCGAAAATTTTACTCATTTTTTTTTCGTTTTAATCATTTATCACAGGAGAATTTTACTGAATTTTGACCGGAAATTTTACTCATATTTTACCGAAGAATTTCACCACGAATTTTATTAATTTTTAATCACGAATTTTATCAATTTTTGACGGGTAATTTTATTCAGTTTTTCTGATTTTTGACATTGATTTTTTTTCGATAAGAGAATTTTACTCAATTTTTACAGGGATTTTTTTTACTGTAGACTTACTCATTATTGACTGCGAATTTCACTTAATTTTTACTCATTTTTGACAGATATTATTTTTCAAAGAATTTCACTTATTTTGAATTTTGACCGGGAATTTTACTTGTTTTACCAAAGTATTTGACCCATTTTTGACCGAAAATTTTACTTGTTTTAATCATATTTCACAGGAGAATTTCACTAAATTTTGACCGGGAATTTTACTCATTTTTTTCCGAAGAACTTTCTCATTTTTGACCTCGAATTTTACTCATTTTTACCACGAATTCTATTAATTTTTGATCGCAAATTTTATTAATTTTTGACTGGGAATTGAATGGGAATTGAATGATTTTATTAATTTCCATAATTTTTTCGAGTAATTGTAATCTTTTGTAATTTTCTTAAATTTTTATGATTTTTGTAAATTTTCATGATTTTTGATTTTCATAAATTTCTATGATTTTTTGTGAATTTCTATGATTTTTTGTGAATTTTTATAATTTTTGTGAATTTCTATCTTAGATGTCTTTAAAGTGCTTCCAAATCACCAGGCGAATTTTTTTCAACAGCTATCATATGACCGGTATTGGATGCAATAAGGTCGTTTGCCTTTACCCTCGCTTTACCTTACAAGACAGGACCACCAAACTCGGTGCGTAACGATTATTCAACGTTGGCCACCGATCGGCGTCGGAAATTTCCGACAGCTGTCAACGCTTGTCATAGTTTTAGGTTTGACAGTCATACGTGTCAATTTTTTTTTTTACACGACTTGAAATGTTGCGAAAAAATATTATGCGTGGTGGAATCCTTTTTTTGATATTGAACCTGCTTGTCATATTTTTGACGTTGACAACTGTCAAAATTGGCGATCTCAAAAAACGGAATCCGTCCCTCTTTAGATTTCTTTAAAGTGCTTCCAAATCACCAGGCGAATTTTTTCTTACATCTTTCATGCGACCGGAATAAAATAAAATAGGGTCGTTTGCCTTTCCCCACGCTTTACCTTACAAGCCAGGACCACCAAACTCGGTGCGTAACGATTATTCAACATTGGCCACCGATCGGCGTCGCTAATTTTTGACAGCTGTCAACGCTTGTCATAGTTTTAAGTTTGACAATCATAGCTGTCAAATTTTTTTTTAAGCGACTTGATATGTTTCGGAAAAATAATGTGCGAGACGAATCTCTTTTTTCGATATTGTACCCGCTTGTCGAATTTTTGACATTGACAGCTGTCAAAGTTGGCCATGGAATTTTTTCAGTATTTCCTACGTGTTCGCCGATGCTAAATCTATACGCCCGTGTGGTTTTTTTTCAATTTTAACAACTGTCAATGTTAAAAAAATTTATCTTATCTTTTTTTCAAAAAACAAACGTCAGAAAACGATCCCCAGGCTCCAAAAACCCCTAAATAAAAAGTTTCATCGATATATGTCAAAAACTAACCGCCTGGCAACGCCGAACGTCTTTTTTGACATATTATATATATTCCTCTTATGAATTTCAAAAAAATAAAAATTCTATCGGATAGAGGAGCAAAAAATACGTCAAAAAGGTAATTTGACCCTTCTTGCTGCGGCACATCTTAAGGCCGAAAAAAAATAAAAAAGGAAATTTCGGTTTTGATCAGAAAAAAATTGTGAGGATCCGACACGAGACTACTCTTTCGTTTATAGCTCCGCCATTTTTCAACCGATCGTTTTGAGTCAAATCTCATTCGAAAGAGAATGAAATTACCTACAAAATATTTTTTTATTGAGTCCCCAGGCTATTTTTATCTTTGAGATATTGGCCGTCAAAGTTGAAATTTCTTGTAATTTTGTTAAAATTTTCGATGTCGATTTTCTCGAAAACGGTGCCCTCTGGAGGGATACTTCTAATAAACTTTTTTGTAGTACTCGACAAGATCTATAAGGTTTATATTTAAAGTTTTTCTCCCAAGCTTTTCGTTTTCGAGTTAGGACGGTTTGAAAATTAAAAAAAAAAAATCGAAGGCTTCCCTTTCAATTTTTTCGTCGAAAAAATTCATATATCGAATTTCAAAAAGAAGAAAAATTCTATCGGATAGAGGAGCAAAAAATATGTCAAAAAGTTAATTTGACCCTCCTCGCCAAGGCACATCTTAAGGCCGAAAAAAAATAAAAAGGGAAATATTGAGGTTTGACAAGCATTGATGTCAATTTTTTTTTTACACGACTTGAAATGTTTCGAAAAAATATTATGCGTGGTGGAATCCTTTTTTTGATATTGAACCTGCTTGTCATATCTTTGACGTTGACAACTGTCAAAATTGGTGTTTCCAAAAAATGGAATCCGTCCCTCTTTAGATTTCTTTAAAGTGCTTCCAAATCACCAGGCGAATTTTTTTTTACATCTTTCATGCGACCGGAATAAAATAAAATAGGGTCGTTTGCCTTTCCCCACGCTTTACCTTACAAGCCAGGACCACCAAACTCGGTGCGTAACGATTATTCAACGTTGGCCACCGATCGGCGTCGGAAATTTTCGACAGCTGTCAACGCTTGTCATAATTTTAGGTTTGACAATCATAGGTGTCAAATTTTTTTTTAAGCGACTTGATATGTTTTGAAATGATATTATGCGTGGCGGAATCCTTTTTTTTATATTGAACCCGTTTGTCGAATTTTTGACATTGACAGCTGTCAAAGTTGGCGATGGAATTTTTTCAGTATTTCCTACGTGTTCGCCGAGGCTAAATCTATACGCCCGTGTGGTTTTTTTTCAATTTTAACAACTGTCAATGTTAAAAAAATTTATCTTATCTTTTTTTCAAAAAACAAACGTCAGAAAACGATCCCCAGGCTCCAAAAACCATGAAATAAAAAGTTTCATCGATATATGTCAAAAACTAACCGCCTGGCGACGCCGAACGTCTTTTTTGACATATTATGTATAATCCTGTTTTGAATTTCAAAAAAATAAAGATTTTATCGGATAGAGGAGCAAAAAATACGTCGAAAAGTAAATTTGACCGTTCTTGTGCCGCAGCATCTTAAGGCCGAAAAAACATAAAAAAGGAAATTTCGGTTTTGATCAGAAAAAAATTGTGGGTATCCGACACGAGACCAGTCTTTCGCTTATAGCTCCGCTATTTTTCAACCGATCGTTTCGAGTCATATCTCATTCGAAAGAGGATGCAATTACCTACAATATATTTTTTTATTGAGAGTCTCCAGGCTGTTTTTGTCTTTGAGATATTGGCCGTCAAAGTTGAAATTTCTTGTAATTTTGGTCAAATTTTCGAGGTCGATTTTCTCGAAAACGGTGCCCCGTGGAGGGATACTTCTCATAAACTTTTTGGTAGTACTCAACAAGATCTATAAGTTTTATATTTAAAGTTTTTCTCTCAGGCGTTTCGTTTTCGAGATAGGACGGTTTGAAAATTGAAAAAAAAAATTCGAAGGCTTACCCTTTGAATTTTTTTGTCGAAAAATTTCAAATATCGAATTTCAAGAAAAGAAAAGTTCTATCGGATAGAGGAGCAAAAAATACGTCAAAAAGTAAATTTGACCCTCCTCGCCACGGCACATCTTCAGGCCGAAAAAAAATAAAAAGGGAAATATTGAGGTTTGACAAGCATAGATGTCAAATTTTTCTTTTACACGACTTGAAATGTTTTGAAAAAATATTATGCGTGGCGGAATCCTGCTTGTCATATTTTTGACATTGACAGCTGTCAACATTGGCCATTTCAAAAAAAGGACTCCGTGCCACACCAGATTTATTTAGAGCGATTCCAAATAACCAGGCGAATTTTTTTTCACAGCTATAAACTAGACACAAAACGATTATTCAACGTTGGCCACGTATCGGCGTCAGAAATTTTTGACAGCTATCAGCGCTTGTCATATTTTTAGGTTGAAATGTCTGGGAAAAATAATGTGCGAGGCGGAACTCTTTTTTCGATATTGTACCTGCTTGTCAAATTTATGACATTGACAGCTGTCAAAATTGGCCATAAAATTTTTTTAGTATTTCCTACGTGTTCGCCGATGTGAAATATATACGCCCATGTGAGTTTTGAAAAAATTTGACAGCTGTCAATGTCAATTTTTTTTTTTATCTTTTGTTTAAAAAAAAA
The DNA here is from genome assembly GCA_917834065.1 of Ceutorhynchus assimilis. NCBI lineage: Eukaryota > Metazoa > Arthropoda > Insecta > Coleoptera > Curculionidae > Ceutorhynchus > Ceutorhynchus assimilis. Next base: position 99,760 of record OU892285.1, on the reverse strand, counting down.
AAAAGGACAAAACAAATGAGCATTGTGTCGAGGCGAAGCCGAGACGTCCCCACATTGCCGACTCGAACTTACACGAACTAACCCCTTTCCAATTAAAGGTAAATATAGACTCCAATGCACGAAGTGCATTTGCCGTCTGCAAGACCGAGTTCGCCCGCGAACTCGTTCTATAATAACCGATAACAACAGTGAGATTCTGCACTGGTTCAGATATGTGGACGATTGTCTTTGTTTCCTTGATTGTGATGCCCAAGGAGCTGACTTACTGTTGAATAAATTGAATAACATACATCAAAACATTTCTTTCAATTTGGAGCTTGAGGCTAATAGCAAGATGAATTTTCTTGACTCAACAATTCACAAAGACTTGAATGGCTTAAGTTTTTCAATTTACAGAAAACCCACTCAGACTGATCATATAATTTCTTCCCGTTCTAATCATCCTCACCAACATAAAAATGGCTTCTTTCAATTGCTATATCCACCGTCTTTTGAGCATACCTATGTCTCCTGCAAGCTATAACGAGGAATTTAAAACGCTTCAACAGATTGCATACAAAAATAATTATGATCCTAACCTAATTGGAATAATGATTGATAAGATTAAACTCAGAAAACTTAAGAAGGAAATTTTTCCCAACACTGGCCAATCAAATAAATATATTTCTGTCCCTTTCATTAATCCATATCTTAACAAAAAGGTTTCAAATAGTTTTCAAAAGCATCTTGGTGATTTGAGTATCTCTTATAAGACTAAGAATAACTTGGGTTCTCTTTTGGTTAACACAAAAGATAAAATTGACAGATTAGCCAAAAGTGGTATCCATAAGTTGGAATGTGATTCTTGCAGTTGTTCTTATGTAGGACGTACTTGTAGACCATTAAAGACAAGGATCACTGAACACTTAAATAGAGCCTCTTCGGTTTTTGGAGAACATCTAAGATCGACGAATCACACTTTCAGTCCTAAAACCAATTCTAAGATTCTTCATTCTATCAGTTCCAAGAATCATAACCGCCTGGATTTTCTGGAAGATATCCAAATCACTAATGAATTGAGTAACAACCCTTCTTGTCTCAACATACAGGTCAACTTGAATAGATCTTATATCCCTTTACATAGGAGATTAAATAATTAAATTTTTTTTTTTTTTTTTAAATTTTATTTTTTTTATAGTATATTAACAATTTAATGTAGTTACAATTTTGGGTTTTAAAGGTTTTTTGAAGTTTGCTTGAGGTCTTGGTTGAGTCTTTTTCTCTTTTGCGATTGAAGGGCCTTTTGCTTTATATTTAGAAAAATTTTTGGGAGTAGTCTACGCCACTGGGGTCTCATTGTCATAGGTTTGTTGATAGATTTGTTAAAAGTTTTTAACCCTCAAGTTTTGCATCCTGTCGAAACATCTGTTTTGGCTTGATTGACTTTGACATTTCTCTTTGTATTTTTGATTGACGTCGAAAATCAGCTGAAATATAGACCTATCTATTTTTACCTGGTATGCGCCCGCAACACGGGGCAATGTCTTTTTATTGGCTAGCTAATACAGGTGAGAGGTGATCGTTTTGCACGCTGGGCATCTCTTTATCCTTGTTCATTGCACGTGGTCTGACAAGAATAAATCTAACGTTGATATTCAACTTGACAAGTGTCATTCAAAAGTTGTTTGACATTCTCATTGACAAATACGTTGCACAACACGCGGTTTTTTTCCTTTCCTTTTTATCCTGTGCAAATAAGAAGGACGGATTGCTATACGTAAGTCTAACATAATTTGGTACGTTTTGCCTCGTCTTGCGCAATGAGCGCTCTGTGTCTTTTTTTATTTAATGAAGTTTTCGTATTATTACCTCTTTGTCTGGTAAAATAGATAGGTCTATTGTAGAAATGTGATCCTGGAACATCCGATCTATCTTTTTAAACTAATAAGTACTTATTTGATGGTGTCTCACATTTTGGCTTTTTTCATTGCTTTTTAACGTTTAGTAATTTAAGTTTTAGATTTGTTCGTTTTTTCCTGAATATTTGTTGATTATGACGTAGAAAAACGATCTAGGCGATTCCGATCAAATTAAGAAATTTCAATTGTTTCAACAGTCTTTTTGTAATATTTGTAAGTATATTTTTAATCTGTTGTACCCCCCTTTTCATTTTGTTGGGGCTAAATTTTATTTAATTTTTTTTATATAGCTGACATTTGACACTTGGTCATGTGACCAATATGTTACCACCATTAACCCTTTTCACGTGGCTCCGGTTTAACAAACCGCAACATATAGGTACCGCTCAAATTCGAGTGGTAGGTATCCATCACGTTACTTTGTAACCGGGTTAGAAAACGGTATGTCATTTCTCTAACCGTTTTGTAACCCGGTTAGTTAAACTGGAGCCACGTGAAAAGAATTCTTGGGTCTTGTGTGTTTTTTGATTGACAAGTGAGTGTGATGTTTATGTTTGTTGTGTTTTGTTGTTCAATAAAAGGAATGTTTTAAGTGATTGGTTTAACATTTATTCTCAAATTAACAGTAACAAATAGCTTTTTTTGAAAACCCGTCACATTTCTTGTTAAATTCTTAAATCAGGTTATCTTATTGTTTTTTAAAGTTGACAGTTGACTTTTTGTTAAAATGCTCCGACAGAGGAGCGGAGCTACGTTCCTAAATTATGAACACTACAGTGAGTACAACCACTGCCTCCTATAGTTAACAAGCCATGAAGTTGGAAATGACGGCAACGTCGCGTATGGTGCTATTTTGTTATTGGGTTATGTGTTTCTGTGTATTGCTTTCATTGTGTATTGTTGCAATTTAGTATTTTTATGGGCATTATTGACGAAAAAGTGGATAGAAACACACCAATATATTGCCCATATTTAGTTGATACCTGTTCCTTTGTGCTTTGATTGCTAATTTTTAGCAAATGAGTACAGGAGCAAAAATGAAGGTAAGGTAAGGTAAAACAATAAAAACAATATTAATATTTGTCTGCAAGAGCATAGGTCTCGATATATTACCTAAGATATTTAAACTAGTTCCAGAGGCCATGAAACTACTGTGTTCCTGGGTGCAAATCGAACTATTAGGAGTTCCTTATAAACTGAAGAAATGCAAACATTTTTATTTCCAAAAAAATTTTGAAGTGCAAAAAATGTGGATGAAAGGAATACACCAAGATAATTATACCCGAGATTATACAATAACGAAAAATTCTGTGGTGTGTTGTAAGCATTTTGAAGAAACCGAAATAATTAGATTTGAAACAAACAAGGATAAAGGCGTAGTTCGAGAGTTCAAACTAAAACGTCCAACTCTTAAAAGTAGGTACCAGGTACCTCTTATTTTCGAAAATCAGCTCAAGTATTTGAATGGAATTGCCTTCCGAAAAAATCCTGAAGAAAGAAAAAGTTAGATTTTCAAAAGACATACTGAAACATAACACTTTAGACTCTAGAAATATATTCCTTTAAATCAATTATTTACTGTTCTTATTTACACAAATAGTTAAATTATTCATTGAATTACTGTTTTTGGCCCTTTAGTACAATAAATTATGCATTTTTTGTGATTCATATTAATAAAATAAAAAATATATATTTATACAAACAAACACCACCAGCACCACTTGGCGGTAAGATTGCGGTGTTGCCTTTTTAACTTCATGGCTTGTTAAATGTAGGAGGCTGTGGTACAACTCTTTTTCTTTTTAAGGGTTGTTAACCCATTGTTGTCCTCTCTTTCAGTCAGCACTAATGATGGCCGGAAGGTCGAAAGCGCTCTGCTAACCTATTAAAGAATTTTTGCTCGAAATACGTTTTTGTTTGATTTCCTGAAAATATTATTCGTTTTCCGCCATATTTGTTTACAAACGCCAGCGCCCCCATCGGTAGTCGAAATCGCCAATAAGCTTCAATTTAGGTTATTTATTTGCAAAATATTGCAGAAAATTACTTGAAAATGCAAATTTACGCTTATTCTGGTTTTTTTTCCATATGTAATTCATGAGAAAAAGCCAAAAGAGAGCACTTTTGGACTCTTCTTAGGTTTTTAATGTAATTTTAAAATAAAAATACGCCCACGAAAGGATTTGCGATTTTCTGATTACAATAGTGACTCCACACCGTCCACACCAAGAACATTTACTAGTAGAGGGTTTATCTTTATATAGGTGAAGATTTTTGATAGTTTTTAGTCTTTTGATAATTTTCAGTATTTTCTTTATCAGTATTAACCGATGTTTGTCTTAGAAACTGCTGTTGCGTTCTAATATCTTCACTTTGTCGCGAAAAAGTTAGTGTTTTTTCTAGTGTGAAATAAGAATCATGTTGCAGTTTTTCTGACAATTTTTTTATCTGAAATACCCACAACAATTTGATCACGAATAACTTCTTTAGTAAAATAACAATTAGCAGCTTCAATATGAAGCTGTTATGAAATCTTCAGCCTTCAGCATGTTCTCCTTCTTGTTGTATTCTAATATAAAATTTAAATCTTTCATGAATGATATATCTTTAGTGCGAATAAAATAGCTATCAAATTTACTTAACATTGTTTCAAAATTTTTAGACTCTTCATGACTTGAACTTGAAATTGTGCAAAATACTTTCTGGTTTCAGTAAATGAAGTTGTTCAAACTCTCCTTTAGAGTCAATTGAAGTTGTTTAAACTCGCCTTTAGAGTCAATTTGTATTCTGTTTAGTATTCTTTTGGGTTTCAGAAGTTTTATTTTTCTTCGCGAGATAGATATAAAAGCCACACTAATTGCTGTTAGTTATCATCCATAAAGCAAACGAATCCAATTACCAAATATTTATAATAAACGAAAAAGATAAATTCCCAAGGCAGAAAGGCCCAATCAGTTACGCTCGGGATCCGATAATGACTCATTAAAATTTGTAATTTTCAAAGGTCAACGGTAATAATCAACTAAATTTACCGTTTCGCTTCGAAAATGGACCGAATCATACGGACGGACAAGCATTAAAAATTCATTTCGACTTACCCACTATATACGGATTCAATGGAATTGGAATTTTAAAGCGCCCATTTAGTCCCAAGTATTTCGGAAAATTGAAAATTCTACATGGAAAAATGTCACAAATTGACAATATTAATGACAAACTGGCATTTGATCTTAGCTCAGTAGCGTAACAGTTTTGTGGCTTAAATTTAAAAAATCGCATAAGTATCACTTAGGGCCGAATTTATAGTCGCTCTTTGAGGTTTCCTCAGACCTTAAGGAAGCCTTGAACGTTTAGAATTGACATGACTAACTTGTCAAATATTAGCAAGTATCCATTCTAAACTCATGACCTCCAAGGAAAAGTCAAGGAACGACTATAAATTCGGCCGTTAATGCGCTTATTCCGAACTGTACCCAATAAATTTTGTATTTAAACTGACCACTACGCGTTATTTATAGACAACATTGCATTAAAGAATTCCTACAATAGACGTAAACAACTGGATTCGTAGAATGTTTTCGGGTTCTCGATGCAATTTTGTAACAATATTTTTTTAATAAATCAAAGATATTATTTCAATTCATCTTTATCATGATGAGTTTTGGTATAAATAATTTGCTCTTAGGCCCTTTGGAATGATAATTTCAGGTCCTTATTGGAATCACATAATTTATTTTTCTGTTTTTATTGAATTGAATAAAATACATCAATTCTGATTTTTCATTGAATACCTTTTTTAACATTTTTTCGCAGTTCACATTTTTTCAATTGAGATTTCTTGTCATTTATAGTAGAAGTTCTTAACTTGTTTTATTAATACAGATTTCCTTAAAGGCATAATCATTCAAACACTGACAGTTCCATAGGAATCCATTAATTAAATACACAATTAATATGTATAGGACTCTATTATCCAATTAATAAAACCTGCAATTAATGGATTATGCTAATTTCCTGTCTCCATAATAAAATCAACGATCTGATGGATGTTTACAAATTATATATTATTATCTCTAATACCATTAGATTGTCATAACAATTTTATTACATGGTAATGAGTGCAAATTAAAGGTAAAACTGCAAAGAGAACAGATGGTCTATTAATGGGGAATTTCTAGTTTATATAGAGACATTAATAATTAAGACATCTTGAATTTTAGGACATTATAATTGTTATCTCGAAAGAGAGTACGTATTTGAAAGTCAACCATTAACTAAGTAGCACATTCAATCCCCTGATTTATTTAACTGAGAACTGAGAGTTGAAAATAGTTGAGATATGTGGCAGTTAAACTTGGAAATTCCTTCAGATAAGATAATTAATGCAAACCTAATCATATTTTTAGACCAATTATCCCATTTCCAAGAACAAACAAGAAACTTTATACGTTTATGTACATTTTTTATATTAGTACCTACCTACTGTGATTCAAATCAAGTCAAGAAGAATATCCTAAAATTAGATAAATTTTTTTTTGAGTGTTGTTGAATTTGCATATATTTTTTTCTTTATATGTATCTTGATAATATTCTCCATATCTTCTCAAATAGTACAATACCTTAATTTTCACACCATTTAAAACCTATTATATTACCCATCACCATAACTATAACTTTTCAGTACCCTTATTAGCTCACCATCTGGTATTTACTGAACGACCCAAATCATTATCTACCTACTATAATAATATGGTCATCTTAAGTGGTCATCTATTGAAGATTTAAATGAACAAATAGAATAGGTTCCTCAACATTTTTTAATGGGTTTATGCTTTTATTGCTCAGCATGGTTCCCTGTAGTTAAATATATGACTTTCATAAAACATATTAATTATTATGAATTTAATTACGATTCCTCTCAAAAATCTGAAAATGACGTCACAATCGAAAAAATTCTACCGAATCGAACGGTTCGTTCATTACAAAATAAGGCCCCTGGCTTTCAATTTTTATTTATGCATTTTTATTACCTAATTTATATTAATAAAAACAAAATATATATTTTTAATTTTGTAGCATATTGTTTGCTAAATATTATTATTATTCCTCAATATTATACCATTTTGAAAGCATATTTCAAAAGTTGCTGTGTCTCTCAATTTTTCAACGTTTCCTATTCCTTTCTTTTCTTTATTACCTACTACTGATTTCGCTAGCCATTATAAATGTTAGTTTTATTTTATTTGTTAACTTCCTTTTCCATAACCAAGGGCTTACCCAGGATCTGAATTAGGGGGGGGGGGGGGGGGGAGAGGGCAGACCTATAATTAAAAAAGCAATTTTTTATTTTCCCCATTTTTATTAGTTATTTATAACCACATTATCTTCCTATTATAAATAGGAATTTTCTAAAAATTTTGATACAATACAGAGTGATTCAAACTCCGTAGTCCATTTAGGGTCTCGGAAACAGTAAGAGATACCTACGAGGTCAGTTAAATGTTAAATGAAAACAACATTTAGGTCGGCCTCGCATATCTCTGACCGTTTCTGAGATCCCAATGGAGAACATTGAGTTTGAATCACCCTGTATATAATATTTTTGCCTATTTCAGGTGATTTTATATTTTATGATAAAGTTCTAGCGTCTAGGGGGGCAGTAGCCCTTAGCCCCCCACTGGGTACGCCCTTGGCCATAGCCTGATGTTGTCGATGCAAATAGAGAAATATTTCAAATAAAATCTTTAATTTTTACTGTAACGAGTTTTTTTTTTCTTCAATAATCCTTGAACAAATCTGATATATATTTACTTTACAGTACGTACTTTAAATAAGGAATAAGAAAATTTTATTTTTATTTTATTGAAATCAAGCCATAAATATATGGGCAATGGGCACTATGATTTTTTTGAAAAATTTTGATTCGATATATTTTTTTTAATATGTAGGATGTAGGTAGGTATACATTTTTTAGAAAAATAACCCCCAAAAAGTTTGTCAATAAAATAAAACCGACTACCCGACCCATAACACATAAGCCCAACTAGGCTCCAAATTTGAGGGGTGCTGCAGCACCATTTTTTTTTTTTTTTTTTGATGGTGTTTGATGGAAAAGAAATAAGACGCATAAAAAAAGTTAGTTCCACGAGGGTTTGTACTTACGTCATCATTTGCCTTTTTTTTTGAAAAATAAGTTTTTTTATGTCTCAAACTTCAAACAAACATCTAAGGCGTATTTTAGCGAGAGTTTTAACCCAGTAGTATGTTGTATTTACTTGGGATACTACATTTTAGCGATCATGGCTGACATACTATGACGTCACAACATGAAACACAACATAAAACTCGGCTGTAAACATGTAACCATCCTACGAAGGATAGTTACTGGTTGTAGTATGTCAGTGCATCTTATTCTAATACACGAAAATGACTAAAATGAGCATATTGGGCAGAACAGCTGACTACGATTACCGACACAGGTTCTTTCTATTATAAATAGAGGATTGTTTTTCCCCATTTTTCCATGGTTTTCTGTGATTTTATTAGAGGTTTTTTGCAAAAAAAAAAATCTTCACTTGTGCACAAAAATGTAATTTTATTTATTTTTTTGTCATGGGGTCCCCATAAAATTCAAAAATACCACATCTATCGAAAATATTCGAAAATCTTCACTGAAGAAATAATATGGCAACTCGAAAACGCAAAATTTTATAAAATTCAACAAACCCAAATAAACAACAATCATAGCGTCCTCTTTTAGACCCTTTGTCAAATACATTCCAGCTGTTATTTGGGTAACTATGACGTCATGAATCGTAGTATGTGTAGTATGATGTTTACCTGTCGCTAAAATACGCCTATAGTTCGTTGCACGGCACAAAGGTTTTTACTTACGTCATCGATGACGTCATAACTTAGAGAAAAAAATAAGTCATAAATTAATTCATAGAGCACCTTCAGAATTATTGTTTTGTAATACATTTTTTAACTTAAAATAGAGTTTATTCAGTTATCCGAAAATATATAAATAAATTTCTCCCGGAGTGATTTTTCACTGAAAAATTTTGAAATGTTTCCTCTAGTAAGCTCCTCACTTTCCTCTTTCTCCTGTAAAAATTTCAAAATTTTCGCGTTGCCAGTTTTCCTGAAAAAAATTAAAATGTAAGAGGGTGAATTTTCCTTAATTTTGCTTAAATAAGTCAATTTTTTTTGAATTTTTCCTGGAGTGATTTGGAAAATTTCGATTATGGGGAACCATAATGAGTTCCTCACTTTTCTCTTGTTTCCTGGAAAATGTTCAAAATTTTTCCTTTTGCCAGTTTTCCAAAAAAAAAAATTAAATGTGAAAGGGTGATTTTTTTAAATTTTGCTTAAATAACTCAATTTTCCAGAATTTTTTCTGGAATCATTTTTCACTACAAAATTTAGGAATTTTCTTATATTGAGTTGTCCACTTTCCTCTTTCTTCTGGAAAAATTCCACAATTTTTGCTTTGCTTGTTTTCCAGAAAAAAATTGAAATGTGCGAAAGGATGAATTTTGCTTAAAAAAGTCAATTTTCCAGAACTTTCCTCTTGACTTTCTTTGGAGTGATTTTTCATTAGAAAATTTTGAAACTTTCTTATAATGAACTCCTTATTTTCTTTTTTCTCATGAAAAAATGTCACAAGTTTTGCTTTATTGGTTTTCCAGAAATAAATTGAAATGTGAGAAGATGAATTTTTCTTAATTTTACTTGAAAAAGTCATTTTTTCAGAATTTTTCCTGGAGCGATTTTACATTGAAAATTCCTGACTTTCCTCTTTTTCCCCTTCTGCCAGTTTTCCAGAAAAAAATTGAAATGTGAGAGGATGAATTTTCCTTAATTTTATTTGAAAGTCAATTTTCCAGAATTTTCCCTGGAGTGACTTCTTACTGGAAAATTTCGAAATTTTCCTATAATGAGCTACTCACTTTCCTTTTTCTCTTGGAACATTTTCAAAGTTTTCCTTCTGCCAGTTTTCCAGAAAAAAATTAAAATGTAAGAGGGTGAAGTTTCCTTAATTTTGCTTAAATAAGTCAATTTTCCAGAATTTTTTATGGAGTGATTTTTCATTGGAAAAATTTTAAAATTTTGCTATAATGAGCTCTTTACTTTCCTCTTTTTTCTGGAAAATGTTCACAATTTTCCTTTTGCCATTTTCCCAGAAAAAAATTAAAATGTAAGAGGATGAATTTTGCCTAAAAAAGTCAATTTCCCTAAATTTTTCTTGGAATGATTTTCCATTGGAAAATTTTGAAATTTTCCTATAATGAGCTCCTTACTTTTCTCTTTCTTCTGGAAAAATTTCACAATTTTCCCTTTGCCAGATTTCTAAAAAAAAATTAAAATGTAAGAGGTGAATTCTTCTCAATTTTGCTTAAAAAAGTTAGTTTTTCAAAATTTTTCCTGGAGTGATTTTTCACTGGAAAATTTTGAAATTTTCGTAAATGAGCTCCTCATTTTCCTCTTATTCCTAAAAAATTTTCAAAATTTTTCCTTTGCCAGTTTTCCAGAAAAAAATTAAAATGTAAGAGGTGAATTTTCCTTAATTTTACTTGAAAAAGTCAATTTTTCAGAATTTTTCCTAGAGTGATTTTTCACTGGAAAATTTTGAAATTTTCCTATAATGAGTTCCTCACTTTCTTTTCTCTTTTAGAAAAATTTCACAATTTTTGCTTTGCCAGTTTTCCAGAAAAAAATTGAAATGTGAAAGGATGAATTTTGCTTAAAAAAGTCAATTTTCCTCTCGACTTTCCTTGGAGTGATTTTTCACTAGAAAATTTTGAAATTTTCTTATAATAAGCTGCTGAATTTCCTTTTTTTCCTCTTTTGCCAGTTTTCCAGAAAAAAATTTAAATATGAGAGAATGAATTTTCTTTAATTTCACTTGAAAAAGTCAATTTCCCAGAATTTTTTTTGGAGTGATTTTCTACTGAAAAATTTTGAAATTTTCCTATAATGAGCTCCTCACTTTTCTCTTTCTTCTGAAAAAATTTCACAATTTTCCCTTCGCCAGATTCACAATTTTCCCTTCGTTAGTTTTTCAAAATTTTTCCTGGAGTGATTTTTTACTGGAAAATTTTAAAATTTTCGTGAAATGAGCTTCTCATTTTCCTCTTATTCCTAGAAAATTTTCAAAATTTTCCCTTTGCAAGTTTTCCAGAAAAAATTTAAATGTAAAGAGTGCGTTCGAAATTACCCTGGGCGTCACACCGAGTGCACACCAGCCATATGTTATTTATGGCCGGTGTGCACTCGGTGTGACGCCCAGGGTGATTTCGAACGCACTCCAGAGGGTGATTTTTTTAAATTTTGCTTAAATAAGTCAATTTTTTAGAACATATTTGAGATTTCAGTTATAAAAATAAAAACAAAGAATCACCTTTTTCCGTTTGTACATGATATTTAGGAACACCCTGTATAATACGCAGTTAATTAATTTATATGCTGCTTTTTGCACGCGCACTGAGTTTGACATAATTTATATGATTACTATCGATATTCGTACTTATTTGTTGCGTCGATTTCCAAAAATAATGCCACGAGAGAAGTTTTTGTAAGGGTTTTTAATTTATCAAGTTTTGGTAACTATAATAGTTATGTAAATAAAAGAATAGTTACGTAAAATTAAAGAATAACAATACAATACAAAGCAAAGCCCTCCAGGCTGCTTTGAATAATAAATTATACGTTCTCAGTAAACTCATCTTCAGTGAAATCAGCCCTTGACACTGAGAGAGAAAGATATAGTGTAGTACACATGAATATAAACTAATTACTAAATGAACAATGGGTGCATTCAGGCGATGCCAGCGGCTAAGTTCAGCAGGAACTTTATTCTCGAAATAGGGGAGCAGCGTTCTCATTGGAACGAAGGTTCTGTCTTTGTCGTCCGGCATAACACTGACAATGACAGAGCAATCGTTCTTATGAGAACGCTGTTTCTTGGTTTCGAGAATAAGGTCCCTGCTAAGTGGCTGAGCTTAGCCGTTGGGACCGCCTGAATGTACCCAATAGGGTACTTGCATCGAAAAAAAATCGATGCGTGTTTTTCTATTTTGTCCAAATATGATTATTTCGGAAGTTATAACAAATATTGAGTTTTATATATATAGATATACTGAGCATGTGCGACGTCACAACTCACAACGTATTATACCTAAGTTATGACGTCGGAAGGACATTTCAAAGCGTTGTATCTCCGTCCATTTTTGATTCACAAGAAAAAGGAAAAACACGGCGTGTTGACTTATTTTTCATGGACTATCGAAATCCGCAATAAAAAAAATGGATGCAAGGAGCCTATTATACAATATAACAATTAAATAATTATCTCTGACTCATGCTGATAAATCATATAAATCATAACATATTGTTGATGATTGACAAAAAGAGATGTAACACAAGCAAGATTAATTTCCGTGCTACGACAAATGACGCGTAAAACCGTTGCATTCTGTTGAATTGTAAAATATGGATGGATTAAATTAGGCGCCTTCGGCGCCCCAGTACTCCGGCGCCCTAGGCGGGCGCCTAGTTCGCCACCCCCTAGTTGCGGCCCTGGTTAGGTAGTGCCACTGTAGGTAGTGCTATGATGAGATGCCGAATGCGAGTGCTAATTTTTATTTTAGGGGTGCTTAGCACCCCCAAGCACCCCCCTAGTTGCGCCTATGTGGAAAACTACTACAAATGCGTTATGGGAATACCTCAAAGTTTAGAATATTTACCCATGTAATCAGGACCATCTGAAACCAGATGACTCATGTATCTATGATACACTCATAAATGGACCACAGAAATGTCAATTTCTGAAAATATCCTATCAAGAACCAACAGTTAGGCAGTAACCTAACGGACAACTACTTGTTATACCTACCTAAAAAGAGCTTAACAATTATAGCTCAATGTGACAGAACCAATTATATGGACATTATCACGAAACCGACCTTAGTGAATTTTGAAAATTGCAGGGTTAAAATACAAAACTAAACATTTTCAAAATTAATCGAAAACTTCAACTTTGAACTAAAACTTCCAAAGATTGAGATTCCTTCTGCAACAGAAAACATTACAACCTTAGAATTGAAGATTATAGATCACGAAACTCTTCAAGAAGCCTACCGAAAAATTGAGAATTGTACTTCTACAGAAGCTTTCATTTAATCAAAGTTATTTATCTACTTATATACTTATAGGATTAATCATAATTATAATAGTTTTACTAATATTTTTATATTTTTGTAAAAAGATCAAACAACGCGAAGAGATACAAATGTTCAAATTGAGTTGTCTGATCTTAGTACGCTACAACAACCCCAATTTGCAGCATCCTAAGGAGGGAGGAATTATATTGTCAAACTCGTAGTTACGTTAATTTTAATTAGACCAATTATTTATTTAAACTCAGAATGTAGGTAAACGCATAATGGGAAATTCCTTCCTTGCAGGTATTGTTTATCCAGAAACTGCATAGTAAACGCTATTTTTATATAAAAGAACGCTGCAACGCCAGTAGTTAGCTTTTGTTTTCGAGATTTACTTGTAGCAATTTGCTCACGTATTCCTTATGTTACTTTTTCTACTAGAGAGTTTTCGTTGTATTGCCAAATTCGAACGGTTAACCATAACGAATACGAAGACAAAGTCGCTATTTGACAGATCGTCAAAATAGTTTTCGTTCAATCCGCTTAACGTTAACGTTAAGTCGAATTCGACAAACATAACCTTTCTTTAATTGTTTGTATTTATATACGTTTTGTATTTTGTTTTAATTTCCTAGTACCCAAAATTCATTAATTTTCCCTGTGTGCTTTACAAAATTGGCTACTACAAAAGCATAATTATAGATGTATCGTCATAAGGGTTGTTGGCCAATACTTCTTCTATTATTAAAATAATAAATGATAAAGAGAAGTTTGTGTCCTATCGGTATCCAATGAAGGGGGGTGATTCGTCGGTTAGGACAAAAAATAAAAGGCCTGTTAAGTCTATGCCAACGTTACGCCCAAAAGTTTAGGCACAGTTTAGGGCTTCATCAGGGCTTGTACTTAAAAAATTATGTGGCCAGAATTATAAAAAATAGTGCGAGATTTTCGGGATGGATCACTCGATTGCACATGAGATAATAAATAATATTGTCCTCATCCGTGAAACGATTTCTCGATCTTTTGAGGGAATTTAGTATTGAATCTATTTCGAAAACCAAAAACATTTAAAAATAAAAACAAACCACAACAAAAACATAGGAAATACGCATGCTTTCCGTTTTCGCTATGGTTTTGTCTTCCGTCCGTAAACTCCCGGCACTTATCGGTAATGATAACGATAAATGATAGCTCAAATGTCAAATTTGTCAAATAGCGGCTATCGGAATCGTTTTTAAAAGACAACGAAAACTCTCTAGACATTTCATAATACGCTATTAAACGATTAAAATCTGTATCATAATGAACTTCATTATGATACAGATTTTCATATATAATATCACAAGAGAAAAAATTTTGTCGGCAAAATTTTCGAAAGGTATGAAAGTTTGTTGCTTGGCAATTTCGCGAATGACATTTTTGACAAAATCACGAGCCGTCAGGCGAGTGATTTTATCAAAAATGTCATGAGCGAAATTGCCGAAAAGCAACAAACTTGAATAAAACCTTGAGAACAATTTTGCCTACACAATTTTTTCTCGAGTGGTATTCGTCATGACTATTTCACGCAAGATTTTAAAAATAAATAGAATGCAAAACTATGAATAAAAACTTCAAATTAAAAATACCAGTTTAACAATGTCAAAAAATGGTCGCTGAAATACCATGTTGTTGGTATTGTCCAGGTAGCATTATTGTCAGGTGAATACCGAATTTATTGCCGCTGTCATACACTCTAGTGAAATAGTCATTATAATACTCATTTTTAATATTATACAATGTTGATAGATGGCAGCACTAGTTAAGATATTAAACATTTTAAACGGTAATTAAGGCTACCATAATATTCTGATAAAAAAACGGGACAGTTTTATGAAGCAGATGTTTCATGTATTTAAGGAAAACGCAGGCGAATTTCTGTTTTTTCGGGACCCCGCCCGTAGATCGAACTCACGGATAATACACACTACTACTACAGGCTAGCCTATCCTCATAAGGCCTGTGTAGAACAAATCTGAAGCCCCCTACCCATTGAGATATTATATAAAAGGAGACGCTGTTGCCGTATACGAGTATGCATTGATAACGGGATCATTAGGAGCTTATTCCAGCACCAATATGGCCGCTGTATCAGGGTTGGATTCAGCTCAAATGTCATATTTGATTACTTCATATACCTCAAATATATTTAAAAATCAGACTCTATTGGTATTTCAATTTTTACATGTATTTAATTGTTTTTATGTGGCCTAAAATTGTTAAAAAATTATACTTCTAAAAAACATAACTACATATTAAAACTACAACAAAAAATTGGAAGTTCTATGGTAATGACACAAAACCAGCACTAGTATGGCGGACCCGCTACCACTTTTTGTCAGGTCACGTCGCCTCCTCCCCTATATACTACCTCAATGCCCCTACCCCACCAAATCACCATCTGTGACGTAGACAGCATGTCGTTTCTCGCCTTGACCTAGGCTGTTTGCACCACAGGAATCAACGCTTTTACTTTATGCATACTTGGTTTTACTACATTAATTAACATTTTAAAACAACTATTTTTCAGATCTCGTTTGCATCTTCCTATTTGCCTATTATGTTAATCAAAATTAAATAATATTTTTCATCATAGATTTAAATTCTAAACTACGACTGCTGGCGCAAACAGCTGACGTCGCTGACGACTCAGTTGATGCCGCCGGCAATGTTGATACACCAATATGGCGGCCATTACCAAAAATGAGGCCGATAAGGAATAAAGCAATCCTTAGTGGTGATTATTACCCTTGGGCCGAATTCGCCAAATTCTTAACTGTCAAATGTTAAATGCTGTCGAATACCCAGCATGCGATTTGCTGAGACTAGAGATGAGGGAATGAGGGGCAAAATCGAATTAACAACAAATTTGGGGACGCGGGACATGGACCTTGGAATAAGGGACTATCCCGTATAATACGGGACGTATAGCAGGCTTAACGGTAATTTTGCATAAAACAATTGAAGCTATTAGTGCATGAAGGTGTTAACTCAATTTTTAGTTGAAATCCCGAAAAATGGTATGTATGAAGGTCTTAATTCATTCTTTGCGTTAGTAAAGACTTTGGATCATAGATGTCACCTGGTACC
Organism: Ceutorhynchus assimilis; assembly: GCA_917834065.1. Lineage (NCBI taxonomy): Eukaryota > Metazoa > Arthropoda > Insecta > Coleoptera > Curculionidae > Ceutorhynchus > Ceutorhynchus assimilis. The sequence continues at coordinate 83,568 of OU892285.1, read as the reverse complement.
TTAAAAATATAGCTACTACTGCTATGTGTTTGCTTGATATATCACCAGCGAATGAAAACACTGTTTTACTAATAACTCGGTTTAATTCTGGGCACTGAACATACAAATAAATCGAAATACTTTATTTTGTTAACAACAACAACACGATATCATAATTGCGCGGCAACAAGCTGACTAGAAGTAAACAACAACCTGGGACAGCTGTCTTCTGTCACGTCACGTCAGGCCGCCAGGGTTGTACACAATAGTTGAGCCATCCAGGGTTGAACACAACGGACTCGCGGAACAATGACGCCACATCTACTCCCCTCCCAGTGACGAAGCCACTTGTGGGAGGAACGAAACCTTCTTTTTTGAGTAAGTGCGAAGAGGGCGGCCCATGGTGAAGGATGACGCTGGGTGATTCTCCAGGGTGGATGAAACGGTATCGGGTTTAAGGGTGTAGGCTGGCTTCAGGGCGTCCACAGAGACAGTCTTCTCAACGCCATTGATTCGAATGCTGTACACTCGGTCATTTATTCTCTTGACGACTTCATGCGGGCCAGTGTAGGGCGGTTCGAGCGGACGACGAACAGAGTCCACTCGGCGGAAGACATGACTGCAAGTTGCGAGGTCCTTGAGGATGAAGCAGCGAGATTTGATATGGTGAGCCGTAGGTGTTGGGCGGACTTTCCTGATGTGGTCCCGGTATTTTTCGAGGAAGACTTGGGGATCAGCTGGGGGTGACTCAGAGGTGAAGAATTCACCAGGTATACGCAGGGGTGTCCCATAAAGGAGCTCCGCTGGTGAGGCATTCAGGTCTTCTTTCAGGCACGTACGCAGACCCAGAAGAACGGTCGGAAGCACTTCCGTCCAGGGCGTGGGTGCTTGACACATAAGGGCTGCCTTCAAAGTCCTATGGAAGCGCTCTACGATGCCATTGGACTGCGGGTGATAGGGCGTGGTGTGGATTACCCGCGCTCCTACAAGGCGTGCAAGAGCCGAAAATAGTGAAGATTCAAATTGCGTGCCCTGGTCAGTTGTGATGGATAGTGGCGTTCCGTAGTTGCAAATCCAATTGACATAGAGAGCAGACGAGACGGTGTCAGCTTCCATGTTCTGGAGGGGTACTGCAACAGGCCATCTAGAAAATCGATCAATTATGGTTAAGCAGTAACGAAATTTGTTGACTGGTGGTAAAATGATGAGGTCTAGGTGAATATGCCCGAATCTGTTGTCAGGTACGGTGATGTGCTGTGGCGCGAGACGATTGTGTCGTTGAATTTTGGATTTTTGACACTGAATGCATTGGCGGGACCACTGGAGGGCGTCCTTCTTGATTCCAGGCCAAACAAATTTCTCTTTGAGGCTTCGAGCAGTGACTCGGCCGCTGGGGTGTGCCAAACCATGCACAACATCAAAAGCTTTGCGTCGGAGACTTGTCGGAATGTAGGGTCTGATGCGATCTGAAGAGATATCGCAGAGGACGTTGGCGTTTTCAATAACAAGCTGTTGCAGATTGAGCGATGATTCTTGTGGCGTATCTTGGTCTTCAAGCTGTGCGGCTTCGATGGCTTTAGGAGACAGTGACGTTGGCATGGAGATAGCGTTAATACGAGACAGGGCGTCAGCAACGGCGTTGTGTTCTCCCTTGACATAGACGATTTCTGTGCTGAATTGTGAAATAAAGTCCAGTTTATGGAGCTGTCTGGGGGATGCTTTTTCAGCGCGCTGAGCAAAGTCGTATACCAGTGGGCGATGATCAGTTTTGATGATGAACTGGCGTCCTTCCAGCTGGTGACGAAAGAACTTTATTGCAGCGAAAATCGCTAGCAGCTCGCGATCGTAGGTGCTGTATCGCGTTTCGGTGGGACTCAACTTGCGGGAAAAAAAACCTATGGGCTTCCAGCAGTCGTCGATCAGCTGTTCAAGTGCAGCTCCAATGGCGAAGTCCGAGGCATCAGTGACGAGTGCGAGATTTGCAGAGGGTGAGATGAAGCTAGTACAAGTCGCTTTGACAATGCTTTCTACACAGTCTTGGTAGGCCTTCTCTGAGCTGGGTGTCCAAGGGATGGGCCGTTTGTCTTTTTTCTTGGCACCCTTCATAAATGCATTGAGAGAGGCTTGAAGTTCAGCGGCCTTTGGAATACAGCGACGGTAATAATTGAGCATTCCCAAAAACTTACGAAGGTCAGAGATGGTCTCTGGTTTGGGGTAAGAAGCGATGGCTTGGATCTTGGAATCAGGTGGTTTGTATCCGAGCTTGTTGATGGAGTAGCTGAGGTACATAACTTCTGACTTGTTGATTTGGCACTTGCTGAGGTTGATAGTGAGTTTGTTCTCACGCAGTACATTAAAGATTTTGCGTAGATGTTGCAGATGTTCCTCATGGGAATCCGAGAACACTATCAAGTCATCAATGTAGCATGCTGCGAAGTCAATACCACGGAGGAGGTTGTCCATATGACGTTGAAATGTCTGAGTGGCATTGCGCAGGCCTGGAGGCATACCCAGAAACTCAAAAAGCCCAAAAGGAGTAGTTATCGCTGTTTTGGGTATGTCCTCTGGTGCTACAGGAATTTGGTGGTAAGCTCGAACCAGGTCAATGACAGTGAAGACACTTTTCCCATGCAGCCGCTGAAAGATGTCTTCTGGTAGTGGTATGGGGTACCGATCTGGCACAGTCTGGGAATTGAGCCTCCTAAAATCACCTGTGGAACGCCATCCACCTTGCTTTTTCTGGACCATGTGTAGAGGACTGGCCCATGGACTGCTGGAGGGACGGATAACAGCATGATGCAACAGGAGGTCGAAATCCTCTTTAGCAATCTTTAGTTTCTCTGAGTTTAGCCAACGTGGACGGTCATTGACTGGCGGTCCAGTGGTGACTATGTGGTGATGAGTTCCTGTAGGGGCGTCCACTGATGGGGCTGACCTTGGACGGGTGATGTCAATAAACTCTTCCAGCAACTTGCTATAGGGTTGACTGAGTGTAGGTGGTGCATATTCTGCATTATTGACAGTGGAAACAGTATGAAGTTCGGTTTCATGCATTTTAGCAGGAGAAGACAGTGAGGTGAGAGAGTCCAGAAGGCGCTTGTGCTTTAAATCAGGAAGGAGGCCATGATGTGAAAGCAGGTCGGCACCTATGATTGCTGATTTGGCGTCTGCAATGATAAATGCCCACTTGAAGGATCTGCGGAGTCCAAAATTGAGGTTAAGAAAGTGTTGACCATACGTTTTGATAACTGTTGCATTGGCTGCATATAGCATGAGGTCAGCAGGCAGAAGTTTTCGTTGAAAGAAGCTTCTTGGAATCAAGGATACAACGGAACCACTGTCGATAAGGAACTTCATGCCAGTGACCTTGTCTATGACGTGCAGGCGACTTTCTTTAGATGGGAGGCAGGTGCTGTTGACATTGCTGTCGCTTACCACCTGAACAGGCGACAGCATATTTAGTTTTCCTGGCGCGGAGATGCTAGTGGCAGCTGAGACACATTTTTGGGCCCGGACACCGAATTTTCGATGATATCGGCATTCTCCAGAAGTGACAGAACGCTCACGTGGTTGTCGACTGGTAGAGGTGAGACTCTGTCTGATGGCAGAAGTGAGGTCCTTCTGAGCAATGGTTAGTTCTGTGATGGCTTGTCTGAGTTCGTTCAGCTCGGAGGCTACTGAAGAACCATGTCCATGCTGGCGAGAGCTCTGGTTGACGGCCATGACACTGCCACCAGGGATGTTTGTCATGAGCTCATCAGCTGCAGCAGCTAGTTCGTTAAGTGAATTGGCCTTGAAAATTTTCAGCAAGTGCTGAATGCTGACAGGCAGAAGGGCCAGCCATCGTATGCGGAGCACGTCTTCTGTAGCACGATTGCCGGCAAGGGCTCGCATTTCACGAAGCAACTGTGAGGGTTTTCGGTCACCTAGTTCTAGATCAGTGAGCAGTTTGTGCATCTGAGAGTCTTCGGAGGCTGTTAGTCTACTTATTAGGTTAGACTTGAGATTTTGGTACTTATCTTGAGGTGGTGGAGCCTTCAAGATGTCTGCAACTTCCGTGATTGTGTCCGGGTCCAGTGATTTTACCAATTGATAGTACTTGGTGCTATCGGACTGTATACGGTGGGCTTGAAAGACTGATTCAATCTGCAGGAACCATAGGTCTGGATGAGAACGCCAAAAGGGTGGCAGATTGCAGTTGTAAACTGCGTCAATGGCATAACTCTGCTGCTGGTTGAGCATCATGGGGGCTGGCAACGAATTTACTACTGGTTGGGCATATGCTTGCTGATAGCTCACCGGGTGATTTGTTGGATTAAAATGCACCGCGGGATCAAATGCTGTACTGCCGTGAGGGCCAGAAGGTTGAGGCATAGGAATACTCACTGACGAACTCCTGTCTGGTTGCTGGTTGGTAAAAGAGCTGTTTGCAGCCAATTGCTGATCAGGATCTACTGAGGAGTCGAAATTGCTTTGCATCTTGATTTTTTTAGTAGTCAGACACGTCTTTTAGGTTAGAGGCCGAGTGGTACGCGGAGATATATCACGTCGGGGTCACCAGTTATAGCTACTACTGCTATGTGTTTGCTTGATATATCACCAGCGAATGAAAACACTGTTTTACTAATAACTCGGTTTAATTCTGGGCACTGAACATACAAATAAATCGAAATACTTTATTTTGTTAACAACAACAACACGATATCATAATTGCGCGGCAACAAGCTGACTAGAAGTAAACAACAACCTGGGACAGCTGTCTTCTGTCACGTCACGTCAGGCCGCCAGGGTTGTACACAATAGTTGAGCCATCCAGGGTTGAACACAACGGACTCGCGGAACAATGACGCCACAAAAACTTACAGTGACTCTATTACCCACAGTGGCGACAATTGCTGTCTTATTTTTGATTGGTTCTAAAATCCCATATATTTGTATTGAAAACGCGGCCATCTTGTTCCCACCTATTGCTTATTTCAAATATGAATATATGGGATTTGGGTGAACATCCATCATAAAACATGGAAAACGACGTATTTGATGGACCTAATAATATAGTCATCAAATACGTCGATTTCAATTTTTTATGATAGATGTCCATTTAAATACTATATATTATTATTTAAAAGTAACAAGAGGTTGGGAACAAAATGGCGGCGGTACCTCTATTGTCGCCACTGTATGTAAAGGTTTATTTAGCCACTGTATAAAAACTGAAGTTTAAATCGCGTTAACTTAAGTTTTGTCGAACTTATTTGGAGCAAGAAGGTGTTAACTCTCTATAATTGTGCAAGAAGGGGTTAACTACTAGAAAGACTCCGAATTGTTTAAAAGTTACCTAAAGTTTGGGACGAAGAATAATTATTATGGAAATAATGAATGATAAAGAAGAATTTTTACTTTTTTCATTATTATACATTGTCAATAGATGGCGCCACCAGTTAAAAAAATTGATTTTTTTTTTTTGAGTGTTGGCAGCACTCTGTTTAAAGCTTTTCCATGGTAATTTCGCGAAAAACAATAATTTTATTACAAAAATTACCTCAAATTGTTATTAAAAGTTAATACCTAAAGTTTGGGAAAAGGCATTATTATGGAAATATTGAGTGATAACGAAGAATTTTCACTAACACCTCCAGAAATTACAGAAAGGGCGACAAATGCAGGTAATAATATACTACCGGACAAAACCAAGAATTTACGAAAAATATATGCACAATTTATGGATTGGAAACACCAAAAACACATCATCCTTCTCAGAAAATGTTTTGATAATATATTTTGAAGAATTATAACAAAAAATTAAACCTTCAACTGTGTGGATTTACTCAATTATAAAAAAATCTCTATTCAAACTTAAGCATAATGTTGACATATCTAAATATCATAAGTTTTATCAATGGCAGTAGAAAAAATAGTGTATGCAACTCTCATGACGTAATGGCCATTAGTACACTCGCATGTTATATACGCAACTCGCCTGCGGCTCGTTTCGTATCCTACAACATGCTCGTGTATTAATGGCTATCATTACATGATCATTGCATAATATACTATTAGATTTTAATAAAATAGTTTTTTGAAATCTAAGTCTCTGATTTGGAAACATATTTGGTATTTTGATAAGGATAAGGTACCTATACCAAAGCAAGTTTGTAATTTTATTTTATTGAAATCAAGCCATAAAATATATGGGCACTATGATTTTTTTGAAAGATTTTGATTAGATATATATTTTTTTTCAATATTTAGGAAGTAGGTATACGTTTTCTAGAAAAATAACCCCAAAAAGTTTGTCAATAAAATCAAACCGGCTACCCGACCGAGACCGACATAAAGCGAAAGCCCATTTTTGGCAAAACGAAAACTAAATTTATTTCAATGAAAATGAATCAATTAATTTGGAGGAGGTATAAAAATAGATGCCTAAAATTTGGGTTGTGTCGTGTGGGTGTTTTTCCACCCTTTCTCTCTCCCTTGAAGCAAAAGCAAAGAAGAAAGATAAATTATCATATGTATTCATTCAGTGCATTGAATCCGGCTGCATGTTCTCGACACGACAGTCAAATTTAATTTGTCTTCCCTTCTTCGAAAATTCTCTTCGAGAGTCGAGTGTCGAGTCGCGTTCGGTATCCAATTATTTTCAGTCGATAGAGAGATTTCGTTGTTCGCGGATTCGCCGTAGTAGACTCCGGACGAGTCGAGTATCGAACGGTTTTCGCCGGCTACACTCACAGACAATACAAAACGGGGGTGGTGTTTCCTGCTTCTCTATAGGGGTGGATTTTTGTTTAGGGTTGCACTTTACTGGAGAATATTTTGTTGATATTTGAAGGTAAGTGATTACTTTGTTTATAATTAAGTTTTTTGTTTGAAAATTTGTGCCGAAAACTACCCCAAAAATTTGGTACCGTACCTACCCATTATAACTACGTACACCTACTCTAAAAATTTTTAAAATCGATTTGTATCAAGGGTAGAATATTAAATAATACTTAACAAAGTTTCCCCTTTTCAACAACACGTAGGTATTTTCGTATAGGACAGGTAAACTATGAGGTAGGTACCAAATAATACAAAGTCAATTCAAAGTCGGGAACATTTGCGGGTTGGTTAGGATCTTAAAAATTCCAAAAAAAATCTAATGAGAATCATGAATTATGTGATATTTCGGAAAAATCTTCTATATTATCAGAATAGATATTATATGTTCTATTAAAATATTCTTGAAATACCTTTCATTATAGTAACTTTGTTATTGAGCTTAAAGTTAAAAGAATAGCTACAAAATTTTAAAAAATTTCATTCGGTAAAAAGTACAAATAACTTAAAAAAGACTCATAGACATGATATCAAAATTATTTCAAACATTCATATTTTATTTCAATCTAAAATGGTACCTACCTATCTGAAAATCTACCTATTGAAAAAAACTGCCGGTCAATCAAATTCTCAAATTATGGACTGAATCAAACTAATCAAAGACTAAATTCAAATGCAAATATTTTTGGAACGGAAGCGGAAGAGAAATATCAACCTAAAGATTTTATTTGGTTGACTCTTTGAAAACACATACAATGTACCTATTCATGATTTCAAAATTTTTCTTTTCCTGCTTTTACCTTTTATTCCTGAACAGAGAACAGGGTGGTCGTGGTCAAAAGAAACTACGATTTGTTTCCAAATTTTGCGATGTTGCCAAACCTATAATTTTTGGGTAAATATTGCTATCCATTTTTTTCAGTAATTTTTTCACAAGAGACTGAATTTTTTCTTTAATTTGGCATATATTCAGTTAAGTATTTTTGATTCAAGGAATTGTTTCCATGATAGGATTCTACATTATGGATAATTGTCAACATTTTCCCTTTTACACCACTATTACAGGGTGGTCAAAAGAAAATACGACGTTTTCAAATTTTGCGATGTTGCCAAACCCACAGTTTCTGTATGTGTGAATATTATTACTATTCATTATTTCAATCCAGAAACTGTACCTGGGAAAATAATTCCACAAATTTTTGATTTCCCAATCTATCAATTTTTCCACAAGAGGTTGTATTTTTGATTCAAAAAATGTTTTCAAAATAACATAGTACTTAAGTAAAAAATAATTGTCAAAAATTTCTCTTTCTCGCCTTTTACAGTGTGATCAAAAGAAACTATACGACTTGTATCCAAATATTGTAATGATGCCAAATCCCCAATATTTGTGTATAAATATTACAATCCATGTATTTTATTCCATGTGTACTTTTTTATTTTTTTTCCCATTTTGACGTTTAAAAATGACATTATTCAACGCATAATAACAAAGGTAAGTAGACATTTATCACCTCAATGATTTAAGATATTTTTAACTCACTCTCGGTCTTTTAAGTCACTCTGCCAGTATAGAATTAGCTACAAATACAAACAACTAGTTATACCCTAGCAACCACCAATTTCAATATTAGACGCTTTCATATGCTACTAAATGAATTCTTTTTATAATTTGATTCCTATTTTTTTTAAATGTACATCAAAATGGGATAAAATTTTGTATACGTCACGTGAGTTAAAATGATTATTTATTCGAAGAAAATTAACCCACTCGCTAGGGCTCGTGGGTTAAACTTTCTTCTCATGAATAAACATTCATTTAACTCACTTGGTGTATAAATAACTATTATTTCTAATATTTAATAAGAAAATAAATTGAAAATTGGAGTGACGCTACATTAGTTAAATGACAAGTGACAATGTACATTTTAAAACACAAAAGACATCTGTCAAATTTTAACTTCAGTATTGCCAAAGTAAAATAATGAATCATGAATCATACAAACTTAAAATACGAAACATACACAGGCGTTAATTTTAAATATATTAAATAATAAATTTATTTTAACAAACTGCTCAGTACGTTTTTGTTTGCATTTTAATAACAACTTTTGTAGTTGTTTGCTGTGTCTTTTCGACTTAATTATTACCACCTGTCTCGCATTATTTCGAATAACCCAACTGAGACTATTATTGTTTTTTTAGAGATATTACAGATGGCATTATATCATGTTCAAAACTCGTGAAATAACAGTATCTTGGCCCAGAAACCGAAAACTGCATGCCTGATTATTTTTTGACCAGTTCCAGTTATCAATACACAGAATCAATACCTATTACAAAGATTTTTGACAATATATTTTTTTTAATAATCATACTCTAATTATTTTCAATTGGCATTTAGGGTCACTTTCACTATGAATATAAAAATATAAAAGAACAATAAATAATGAAACAACAGATTCCGTTTAAAAAAAAAAAAAACAGACCATACCTATCATATCCCCAAATCTAATTTAAATAGATCCTAATATTGTAAACATTATTTACGAATTATTTTAGCACAAGGAATTTAGTATTTTAATATTTTACCAAAAATGCAGTGATAGGTTCTGGTTCTAGTGTTATTTGTTTGTGATTTGTTTATTGATTTTTATAAGGTAAAATTTCTATCCACTATTGCTACCTACCGTACTATTATTATATAATAGAGAGATATCGGTAAAACAGATAGCGCCTATGGACGATAATAACGTCTGGAGTTATTTTTTTAAAGTAAAGCGGTACATACTTTCAAATTAGAGTTATCGGAAAACAGTTCAACATAAAATTTGCCTGTTCGCATCCGTTATTTTATAAACGTAGCCTAATTTGTACCTTGTTGTGATTTGATTTGTGTTGTCTGTTGTTCATGGTCAGAGACAGAGGATTTGCTTTTTTTACTATTTTTTGAACAATCCATATTCACTTGAACACAACAAAAATAATGAAATAAACAATAAACATAACATAACCTATATTATTCCACGGCGTTATTCGAAATAGCACTTAACGTAAATGCGTGGTAAATTACGTTATGCGGTAACGTTATTTTAGTACGTAGTGTTAAAAATCGAATCGCGCATAGGTTTAATGTCAAAATAACGTAAGCGCTAATACTGCATGATACTTTTTGGGTTACCGATATCTCTCTAGTAATAGTACGGTAGGTAGCAATAGTGGATAGCATTAAAAAATGCTCTCGTTTTGATGGTGTACTAAAAGTAAAAAACCCTTTTTATCTTATACTTTATGTTTATACAGGGTGTTTATATACCAAGTGTCCCACTAAGGTCGGCCAGGTACGATATTATGGAAACCATAGACCTTACGGCTTCGGGATTTTTTTTTCTTCTCTAAATCGGCCGAGAGAAATTGATGGAAATTATTTTCAAGTTTCTAGGATGACCGCTAGGGGGCGACATTACGATGATATAGCTAAAAATTCAACTTTTCTCAAGAAATCGCTGTATTAAGATACTGTTTTAACAACAGAAATCAAAAGTTCATTAATTTTTTCGCCAGTTTGGTTATTATGCTTTTTTTCGTATCTTCAGTAATAAGGGTGGGGGAAGCTGGTGAAATTTTTTTTTTTAGAAATTGCTGTATCTTCCATACCCCTCATTCAAACTCATTCAATTTGGGTTTATTTGGAAGAGAATTTCATTGTTATTAAGAACACCACTTCGTTCGAGGTCGATAGTTCCCACCGCGTCTTCTAGAGGGCGCTGTTTATTCAAATTCCAGTTTTTTCTAATTTTCATGAAAAATCCAAATGGCATAATATTATTTTTGTATTGCTGTGCTTAAAGAGCAAAAAAATATCTACATTTTGGCGCAAACCGCAATTCAATATCTGCATTTGTTTTCAAGTTACGTAAGGTTTATGGTCTCCATAATATCGTACCTGGCCGACCTTAGTGGGACACCCTGTATATATATTGTCACGAAACGTCTGTGTAGCTCGACTATTCACCCTGAAAAGCAGAACGGGAAGGGAGGAGTAACAGGGAAACACCAGAACAGTTTTAAATAGCTAATATATATTGTTACAGGACGGAGATTACGGAAACATGAATATTTAGTTATTACCACATCATCGTCATCTGGGCCCAGATAGGGCGGACAGTCAAACGTCGGGTATACCCCTGCAAGGCTAAACAACCAAACCAGCCCTACAGGAAAATCTAGAAAGCCTTTTCACTGTAGGTCAAAGCCTGGGTCGTCAGAGAGTATCTGCCCTGATAGAGATACGATAGCGTATTAACTTTATCAGTCCAGATAGTTCCCCAACTTTGAGTCGTCTCTAAACACCTACTGATTGCAGCGAAGCGCTGAGACACGACTAATTTGCCATAGTGTGGCCCGGGCTTTTATATCCAATATTTGCCGACTATGATTAGGATAATTTGTGTTTTCTTGCTTAGTTGCAGTTATTTGTTATAACCCGTGGTTCAGTGTTTTGAATTTGGTTATAGCCCGTGGTCCCATGTAGGGTTGACAATATATATAGTAGGTCGATGCATATATACAGGGTGTCCGTTCTAAGTGATACCACTATTGCTATCTCCGAAACGGTAGAAGATACGAGGTCGGTTAAATTAGAAAAAAGTTGCCTTTTTTGATGCCCATTCAAGATTCATTTACAGTGTTGCCAAATTCCTTCTAGTTTAGGAAATACAGGGATATTTCTAAGAAACGCCTAAAACTATTTCATCAATTATTTCGAAAACTATTGATTTTCGGGACACAATTTAAATTTGAAAGTTTTATAACTTTTGTCGCTTCACAACATGGCATCTTTAAATTTCAAATTTGACGTTTTGTGATCGAGCTACCATCATCAACTCATTTTTTCAAATACGGACCTGGATTTTTTACGTCATCTTTAGGAAGCGCACTTTAGGCCCAGTTGTACAATCTCGGTTCAAAATAAAGTTTAACTAAACTCGACTGGTACTTGAGCTTTCCCATTTAAAATACATTGCTGTCAGCTATTAATCAAATTCTATCAATTTTGACAGCAATGCATTTCAAATGGGGAAGTTCAAGTACCAGTCGAGTTCAGCTGAACTATGTTTTGAACCAAGATTGTACAACTGGGCCTTAATCTTCTTTCAACGATATACCTCTTAAGTATGATTGGCCGACGTTTCTGCTCGAAAAAGTGATCATCAGTGATTTTTACCAAAATTTTACCTTGATTAGGCCCTGGAATTCGTCATTTATAACAAAGACGGTCTGACAAGTACTATTTCCCTTTATTATTTAGAACAAAATTAACAAAATAATTTTGAATGAACACTTAAAAATATCTAATTGTGAACAATAATTAAAATAATTACTTAAAAACTAATTACGTACATACATATTATTGTAATTTCACAAATTCAGGTTGGCATCAGTGATATGGAATATAAATAAATTTCATCGAAGAATGCCTTGAAAAAAATTAAATTGACAGCTGTGCAACATGACAAACATTTCTTTATTATTTTTTCATTTTATAATAATTGTTAAATGAATAAGAGTACAGTGATTTTAATTATGGAGTGTACGAAAATACCAGAGACATTAGAAGAATTCAAAGAGAGGATAAGGGCTGCATGAGCTAGAATAAATAATAGTTATGTAAACTTTGTTGGTATGAACCATGGTGAAACGATCTGTATTTGTATACCAAGACCGCGAAATGCCTTGGTTGCTTGCGGCCGAGGCAAGATAGTCTCGAGAATGCTGCAAAGTTTCGCGGTCGTGGTATACACACCACGTAAGGTGTGGCGGCCGCGAAATAGAATTTCGCGGACGGTTGCATGAAAAACAATACATATTAAATAATATTCAAAAATAAAATTGTGAAAAATTGCAAATGATGCTTAAGGAATAATGGTCTTCAATTTGAGTACATATTTACAATGATAATTAGTTTCTAAGTCAATATTTTCATTATTGTTCATAATTAGATAATTCTAAGTGTTCTAAATAAAAGGAAAAGAGTACTTGTTAGACCGCCTTTGTTCCAAATAACGAATTGCAGGGCCGAATTAGGGTAAAATTTTGGTAAAAATCACTGATGATCACCTTTAAAAGCAGAAACGTCGGCCAATCATACTTAAGAGATATATCGTTGAAAAGGGAATAAAGGGAGCTTTCTAAAAATGATATAAAAAATCCAGGTCTGTATTTAAAAAAATAAAGTTGATGATGGTAGCTCGATCACGAAACGTCAGATTTGAAATTTGAAGATGCCATGTCGTAAAGCGATAAAAATTATAAAACTTTCAAATTTAAATTATGTCCCAAAAATCAATAGTTTTCAAAATAATTGATGAAATAGTTTTAGGCGTTTCTCAGAAATCACCCTGTATTTCCTAAACTAAAAGGAATTCGGCAACACTGTAAACGAGTCTTGAATGGGCATCAAAAAAGGCAACTTTTTTCTAATTTAACCGACCTCGTATCTCTTACCGTTTCCGAGATAGCAATAGTGGTATCACTTAAAACGGACACCCTGTATATATATATAATAGGTCGATGCATATATTTTGGGAGGTGCTAGAGTAAGTCATTTAGGACCTATTCAGTCAAACTTACCTTAGTACCAAGTCTCATGGTTTTCAAAAGAAAGCCGATTTAATTTTTTCTTTAAAAAAATCTCATAAATCCTTTGTTGGGCGATATTCAGAAATACTGTCTTAATTATTTTTATTTTGCATCTTTAAGGAATGCCTATTTCTTGTGTTAAATGCTTTTGACAATAAAATAAATTACTAATGAACCATAAGGGTGCTATTTTAAAGTCATATTGAATCCATTGAAAGTTCAGTTTTTTCAGAAAAAAATAGGATAAAATAAGGACACCCTAGATTTTCAAACTAATTTAAAAACTTTTGTCACATGTGCCTTTTTGAATTGCACATACCACAAAAAATTAAATATTTTTTTTGGATTGCAGCACAAAAATCTTTCAAGACTACAGATTCCCAAAAATGAGTAGGTATTTACGGAAAGAACTGCACTAGTCTTATTTTTCTTCTTTACACAAACAAAATTTTAAATAAGTGAACAGTTTGGTGACTTTTGTTTCTAACAAGTTTGAACCTTCCACATCGTATTTAAAAAACGTAAGTTAAGGATGGCCGCCTGAAGACGAAACGTCGAAATTTAAATTTAGTACCACACCATCTTCTAAGGGGGAAGAAGTGACAATGATGGAGTGACATTTATTTTAAAATTGCTTTTCAAATAATCCCGGGAAAAAAAACGATTTTTCAAAATTTTGGTTTTTTCCGAATATCTCCGGAAGTATTCGGAATCTTTCTAGTTTCAAAACGCTATTCTATTGGTCATAAAATTGCACAACTTTGCCATAAAGTAACCGACCCCGTATCTCTTACGGTTACCGAGATCCCAATGATGAGGTTCAAATTTGGTCCACCCTGTATATCTGGAAAACGAAGCATTTCCGGACACATGTTTATCAAGAAAAAAGTTTTATTTTTACGAGATCTACCATCTCTAAAAGTTTGTAACAAACCTTTCGTGACACCCTGTATAATGGTTGAAGCATCAGAAACAAAAAATTAAGGAGAATCTAAAAGAGAAAATTAATTATCACCTTCAATCCCTTGAGAATGAAATGGGCGTTATTCCCGAGTTATTTGAACAAGGTAAGTAACAAACCCGTTTCAAGCCTCGTTAGATGTTGCCGACGTTCCTGATGAAGTGCAGGATGAATCTTTAGATCTGAGGAATGATTCCACAGCACCTGCCCTATTTCAGGAAAAATTCTTGACTGATTTTTGATGTGCCATGCATAGTTCATATCCTTATGTCGCCCTGCTTGTGCTTTGTGCTTTCTTTTCGGATACTAGTACCATTTGCCTCTAACTACCTTCGTGAAAGTGGGTTTTCAACTCTTTTGCAAATTAGAACAAACGCCAGAAATAGGTAGACTGGGCTGGGCGTTCCAAGACGACGTAAGATTGGCTTCAACAAAAACTCAACCAAGAATTTCAAAACGGAGATGCGAACTCAGTCATCGAAATATTAATATTTTTACTAAAGATTTCTCGAATAAATGAAATTTTGTTTTTTATCTATTATTTTATTAATGGGTAGGGGGGTCGCGACCTTATGAGTAAATCTCTAAAAGGGTCGTGCTAAAAAAAGGTTGGGAACCACTGCTCTAAGACTACCATATAGTTCCTGAGATATAACCGGTTATCTCTTTATTAGGTGAAACAGTCGGTACTACCGCATCATTACAAAAGCTGGGTTTCATTAGTAAAATTTTGGCTCTACGGTAGTCAAAAATAAGCTTTCTGATTTTTGAAAGCTTATTTATCTGGCTCAAATTTCATTCTAGAATTTGCCTAGATTTAATTCCATTTCTAGTTTTTTAAACTAGTCTGGCTCAAAAAAATAGAAATTCTCTAATTTTAATTTTATCACTAATAAAGTCAGAAATAGAATTCGAATACACATTTTCTTAAATTTCAGCTCTAAAAAAAAGGCTTAGAAACTTTTTTAGTGAAATTTTGGTTTTACGATGATCAAAAATGAGCTTTCAAAAAACAGTGCAGGTTAACATTTATTCTAAAACTCCTCTGAATTAAATTTTATCTCTATTAATTTTGACTCTAAAATGGAGAATAATGGTAGGTATTTGAATGAACAAAAAAAGTCTAATTCAACAGTCTACATTTAATTACATCTCTCATATAGCCAGAAATAGAGTTTATGAGCACTTCTTTTCAAATTTTAGCTTTAAAAAAGTCAATTTCTAATGACTGGCTCTAAAATAGTTAAAAATAGATTTTTTAAACAAGTCTAGCTTAACAGTCACCTCAGAACAGAACCTCTGCTATATCAATGACATCATTAGTAGGAAGAAGAATAGAGTAATAGAGTTTACAAGCACTTCTTTTAGATTCTGAAAATTATCGAAAAACTAGTTGTGAATTGATTTTTGAAGTGTCTGAAGCAAACTTCAAAGCAATACAAGATGATATCTTTCATATTGATCCGAAGTGATCCTTTTCTCCTCCATAATTTTAATAATGTTCATTAAAAATATATAATAATATCAATATCGTTCTACTAAAAAAATGTCTATCACTATCAATTCTGAAAATCACCCATCAGTGAAGAAATCCGTTCGTGTTAAAAAACCCATCAAGTTTCAATCGACCAGTCATTTTTACCGAGAAAAGCTTTTTCCTAACAATACTCATTGTTACATCTAGTTAAATTTTGCAACATCTCGGAAATTTTTGCTGTTAATGGCAGGTGTTTAGCGGACGATTAATAATGTAGATCTCGGCACTATTTCTCAACAACAATGAGCTTTTCAAACAACGAAATCGCATCATAAAAGTTACAGTTGAAATTTATTGTTTATTTAACAGGAAATGGTACTTCAACAATTAAAATTTTTCAAGAGAATGTCTCAAAGAGGATATCTAAGTCACACGAGAATGCAAACAGTGCAAAACGGTTTGGTTCGAGAACAAAAAAAGTATCTTGTTACTCGAGAGCTATTTTAAGTATCAAATGATGTTTTATGAGGATTTAAATATTTTCTAATGTTTTATGGAAATGTATTGTCTTTTTCTACAACAAAGCTGTCTCAGATATTAATGAAGGAATTTGTTGCTTGTGTGAATAATGAATTACTATTGCCTACTGTTTTATTCTTCTCTTTGCAATCCAGTGACAACTGACATTGATCGTTGGAAGTGTTGACATTATCTCTTCAGCAGTACTAATTTCAACTAGCAATCCACATATAATTTGCAGTAGGTTCTTTGCTCATCATTAACCGGTTCTTATGATTGTGACAAGGCAAATAATAACATAAACTTCGGATTTTCACTTTCCGTCGTCGTAAGAACGATTAAATAAATTGTGCTCTTTTATGGACTTGTAGCGCAACATCAAGTCAATCTTATGGTATAATCTGTAAAGTTCACTTTTATTGCATTTGGGAAATTTCTTTCACTTCATAAGGAACTACACGTTGATTTTGGAATGTTTTGAGAAATGCGATACAAGGTGACAAAAATAAAAAAAGAAAATAGGTATTATAAAACCTAAAAAGGCTAATTTGTTTCATCATATCGTACTAGTTTTAGCATTTTCTAAGTAGATTTTCTTGAAACCACTACATAGTGGATTTATATTTGTATTATTACTTTTTTCTATATTATCTAAACCAAACTAGAACCGTTTCCGTGAAAAATAAAAATATAGTTGTACTGGTTATTTAATAATAAATTCATAGAATCGGGTTTTGTTGCAAAATATAATTGACTACTTCTATTTATTGAAATAATCTACTTTCGAAGGAAATGGTAATCGAAAATAATACCTACACGAACTGTTAACTTTAATTGCGTTTAAAATTTAACTACATATTAATAAATAAAACAGGAATTCAGCTTAACCAAGTTACATCTAATTTGCTTCTTCAAGTGCTTGTTTTACAGGCAAACCATAATAATTACGAGTTTGCTATGTGATGATCAGTATATCATTTGCAAGTTAGATTAGTAGGTACATTTCCATTTGTATACTGTAGGTATATTTTCACATTTTTGTATGACTATTTCACTAGAGTGTTTTACACTGGCAAAATGTCATAGGAACGGCTGGTTTCCTACTGACAAAACTTCTACCTGTTCCTACCTGGGCAAAACCAACATGATGGTTTTTCAGCGACAAAATTTTGTGTGGTTAACCTAAAAAACTATTGCGTTTGACAAGTGTCACCTAACGAAAATAAATTTTCCAAATGAAAATTTGGCTTGTTTTTCTCGTGAAATAGTCCAGCCGAATACCACTCAAGAAAAAATTATGTAGGCAAAATTATTCTCTTGGTTTTATTCGAGTTTGTTGCTTTTTGGTAATTTCGCTCAAAACCACTCGCCTGACGGCTCGTGGTTTTGTCAAAAATGTCATTCGCGAAATTGCCAAGCAACAAACTTTCATACCAGTCGAAAATTTTGCCAACAAAATTTTTTCTCTTGTGGTATTATATATGAGAAAAATTCCTGTTTCAGAATTTGTCGTCAGTTTTGAGGAGTTGTTATGTGAAAAATATCATTTTACTAAAATTCTTTTTAGAGTTTAGAATCTTTTCATATGAAAAGAAATCATTATTTAAGACTTAAGAGTAATAATATTTAATTCTTCTTAAAATTATCAAAATCCGAATTTCAAGAATAGAACAAAAAAGAATAAATATCACAATTTAGAAAAAAAAATGTTATTAAAAATTTTCAATACAAGAAATACCTAAATTATTACATAGAGAATTGATCTATCTACAAGCATTTTACAATTTAAATCAATATCTAATAATTAAAAAACAAAATGACTTCTGTGACTTAAAGGTTAGTGAGTTCTACAATAAGAATCATTGTTATACTAGTGTAGTAATGACTGTATGATTCATTTTATCTAAAGGTGGGTTTAGCCAACTAATAATGCATAATGCACAATTTTAATTCATAATCGATAATTTTCAAAACTTCATATTTAAATACACCTGTTTATACAACGCATAGTGGATAGTGAATAGTAGATAATTTAGTGCATAATGCGTAATTCATAAAGTTGACTAACTTTTAACTTTTACGAATTATCGATTATGCATTGTGCAAAAAACGCTAGTGCGCAAGCGTATATTAATTGATTTATTTCCAACTTTCTTTTTGTTATGGTTTTACTTCATAACCTCGAAATCTTGTCTGTTTTCCTGTTGTTTTCAATGGTTTTTGATCTGGAATCGAGTTTTTCCGTTTTTAATTATACAAATGGAATTTTTCCTGATAATATAAAGCCTTAATTTATAACTATATTTAATTATTTATTATTTTATGAAAAATAACATGTGTCAAACTCAGCTGTCTTGTCAGTTCTTAATGCACAAAAATTATGTGTTGTATAAATACCTCTTTTCTCTTATGCATTACGCGTTATGAATTACGCATTATCAATTATGAATTAAAATTGTGCATTATCCATTAAGAGATGGCTAAAACCACCTTAACCTTTCTCAATGCAACTATCTTATTATGACACTATCTTGGTCAAAATAATTTTTTTAAATGATGCACTATACATTCTATACATATGCAATAAATTTACAAATCAATCATCAATCAATTAGGTTTCTTAATTGTGATATCCTCGAGATCAGCTTTTTTTCTTGTGCATTAATTCAATGCCATTTGGCACAAAAATTAAATTTTGTACGAAACAAAAGAGCCGCTGGAGGAGAAAATGTCCACAAATATTCAAAGTTAAAAGGCAAGTTCAAGGACATCAGACCCCGAGAGGTCTAAAAATATATCGGAGAATGCTATTTAATACCCGGTGCTCGTACTACATGCTTGCATGGGTTTTGCAGGAGGGATTCATGCATGATGGGTGGTTCTTTGGAAAACGCTGTCGAAACAATGTTGAATCAGACATTTTTATCACAATAAGGCCCAGAATGTGAAAGATTACTACTTCTATATTGTTCAATTTTTGGGAAATTCAATTATTCTTTCATATCGATACGACGCAATTTGATTAATGGGACCCGAAATGTTTTCAAATCTAACTTTATCATTCATCACATAAAATTTTCTTCGACTAAAAAAATTTTTTTGTCTAATAATTATTCCATTCTGAATTATTCCAAACGTCTAGTTGAAGAAAGTAAATATCGTTTAGTCCAACGTTCCCAAAAGGTCTGTGGAACTTTTGAATTTTCTCAATTTTTTTCTTAAATCTCAAGTTAGTTCTTCAAGATTGTTGAGATAAATAAAAAAAAAACATCCGAGAGAAAAAATTGATTTTGAGTTGAGTTAGTGATTCAATGAATTGACTATATTCTATTTTACAATGCTGATGGAGGTAAACATTTCGGTTTTGTTTTTAATTCTAACAAAACTTTTTCGATTCGATAAAGTTCCAATTCTTTTGTAGTTGTCTTTAACTCTATAACTGCAACACATAAATTGATACCATTATTGGGAATAAATTCTTGTTGTGTTAATTGGACTTTGATTTTTAAGTAAACGGACCCAAGATTCCTGTCACGCAAGCCAGAGCCATGAAAATACTATGTCTAGGGATGGTACCTCGGTCAATTGATCAGTCAAAAGTTGTCAATTGACGGTCAATTTGACCAATCCTAGAATATTTGACCAAATCAATTTGACCAATTTAAAAAAATTAGCTGCAAAAGCAATAGTTTATTGTATAAAAAACTAGCTGACCCGGCGTACTTCGTACCGCCTCTGAATTTTTAAATATACCTATTAAATGTTGTGTTAACGTATCTATTAGCTGAATTAAATTCAGTTTTTTTCGATGGTGCATTTGGCTTTGGTTGAAAAAAATTAATGTTTACTCTCTGGATCAGAAGTCACCTAAAATTAAAATTTTACATCATCCTTTTTTAGGCAGCTTGTGGGCATTATTCTTGTAAAGTGTACCACCAAATAATGAAACTCAGGCACAGAAATGTTCAAAGAATGTAAAGAAAACAAAAAAAATCTCTAGCGCAGCCCTGTTTCACTCCATCTGCACTGCACTACTCTGAGGCACTACTCCATCTGTTCTACTCTATCTGCACTACTCTATCTGATCTACTCTTTCTGCACCACTCTATCTGATCGGAATAGTAGAATAGTTCTGTTCGAAATAGCTCCAGTTCCTGAGCAGCATTGTTCTACTGTATCTGCAATGCCGAGCTTTGTTCCAGGTATCAGAGATGGCGCGGTATACAAAATACAAAATAAACTTGGTATCGGTTATAAGAGATGGCGCCGTATGCGGGCTTAGTAAATTTTTTCCATAAATAAATAATTGGCCTTTTCGGAAACGCTGATCCGATTAACCGGATTAGCAGCTGATATCCTTGGTCTTTTTTCAATCGTATTCATTAAAGGAAGATAAAAGACAAACAGTTGGTGATCAGGTTAATCGGATCGGTGTTTCCGAAAAGGCCTAATATAAGTAATGAAAGTTATTTATTTATTTATTTATTTTCACTTCCAACGGGCAGCAGTCCAATTTTACAAATATTGCCACAATAATAATATTAATACTAATAACAAACCACATATAAATAAAAATTTTAAAAAGAGTACAATAAATTATTTCTAAATTAAAAAATTGAAAGGACAACAAAAAACAGCCAACAACAGATCACAGGGTAAATCACTAGATTACAAAACAATATCACAGTGATAGCTTCATTTGGTGCAAAGATGCAGCAAATATGTCCACCTGTATCTCATTGGCATAAGACATAGCCCGATTAATGGTTGTGTGTTGGCCATAGGAGGTACGATGTCTCTCCAACGAAAAACAGCGCACAGCTCTAAAATTCCTCACTGGGACATTCAAGTTTACAGCCGAGAGCAACTCAGGGCAATTCAGATAACCTCTGAGCAACTTAAAAATCAATAACTGATCAAATTTTCTACGCCTATGCTCCAATGTTTCCAATGACAAATTCTGCAAAAGCTGACCATGATCAATAAAATCTGAAGGTATTCCCATTTTGTACCCTATGTATCTCAAGAATTTTCTCTGTACACGTTCAACTAATTCAACATAAATTTTATAATGTGGTGACCACACACAGCTATTATTTTCAAGATGGGAACGAATCAATGACACATACAAACACTTGAGAGCAGAAACATTCTTAAAGTCTCTTGTGTGTCTTTTGATAAAACCTAACATTTGCAATGCTTTATTACAACATGCATAAATGTGTTCAGAAAATGACAATTTTGCATCGAATATAACACCTAGGTCACGAATACTAGAAACATTTTCAATAACATTATCATTTATATAATAGTCATTTAGTTTGGGAGAATTTTTCCTAGAGAACTGAATATATTTGCATTTCTTGCCATTCAATGTCATCTCGTTCTCAACACACCACTCATGGAACCTCAGAAGATCATCCTGCATTCCCCTGTCTGGGCCTTCTTGATTTATACTCTTGAAAATTTTCAAGTCATCGGCATATAACAAAAATTGGACATGATGGAAGCAAGACCCTATGTCATTGATAAATAAGCAGAACAAGAGTGGTGCAAGATGACCCTCCTGAGGCACCCCAGAAGTAACACTAATAACCTCAGATTGAAATGACTTCACCTTTACAATCTGGCTTCTGTCTACAAGATAAGAATACAGCCATTGAAGAAGTGAACCACATACAGTGGCGCACCCAGAAAATTTGTTTGGGGGGGGCCCTACATAGGTTATGGCTTGAGACTAAAAATCTTTTAAAAAAATGAGGTGTCAAAGTGCCACGCCCTTATGTTGCCACATTTTTTTATACAAAAATGGAATTGAAATTGTAAAAATAAAAAATAAAATTAATTTTTTTTTGTATATATTTATACACATACATACATTATGTATAAGAAAAAGTAAAGTATAATAATGTGAACGAACAAAGAATCAAAATCTAAAATAATGAAGATGTTTCTTCTCATTTAACGTAAAAACTAAATTAGGATATTTAATTTCCTTTTTTTCTTTGCCAGTTCATTCAAAACATCTTCGGGAGATATCTCAATTTCTTGATAAATATACAATAAAGCTAAGCCATTAAGCCTGTCTTGCCCAGTTGTACTTCTAAGATAGGATTTTAGAAATTTTAAATTTGAAAAGGATCTTTCCGCGGTACTTGTTGTGACTGGCAAAGTTATAAAAATCTGGAGAAGTTTCTTTACATTTGGGAATATATCTCCATTGCATTTTGAATAAAGTTGAACAGAATTCAGTGTCTCAGAAACTTCGGAAAATTTTTTGTTCCATAAAGTGAATTCTGCTTTTAAAATCTCTTCATTGCTAAAAGACTCAAAAAATCCATTATTTGCATAAAATTCGTGCAGTTTAAGAAAATCATCTATATTTGTATCTACATTAACTGGCGATGGAAACAATATTTTGAATTGGCCAATCATATCTCTATGTTTTAAAAACCTCTCATCCAAATTTGAAATTAAACAGTCTAAAAATGGTATGAAAATTGATGCTCTGAAATAATCCTCTGCTGAATTTGACGGCACAGTTAGCCTATGAGTTTGACGTGCAGGTAATCTCGGTATTTTGATTTCAACATCGTACTCTTTGAGTAAATCATCAGCTTGTTTAAAAATATTTGAAAAATGGCCGTCAACATCGGACCTTACTGCTTTTAACTGGTTTGTAACAGTATCGGCTAATTCAATAGCACTAAAAAGATCTAAGTTCTTCGTCTGTAGAATTTTGCTAAGAGGTAATGTAAAAGCATATATTGTTTTGAGGCAGAGTAACGATAATAAAAATTTAGGTGTTTTTAAACTGGTTAGCAAAGTGCTAGCTTCAGAGGATGTATTTCGGTCAGTCCACATTTCAATTTCTTCCAGAGCTGAGCAGAGAGGCTTGTAAAGTTCTTCCATTATTAAAACTGAATCATGTCTCTCTACCCAGCGAGTTGGACATAGCTTTTTAAGTCCATGTCGCTTACTCTCAGGTAAAGTTTGGTCTATTTTTTCAAGGAAGATATGTTCTCTTTTTGGTGTGTTAAAAAATGTGTAGCATTTTTCGACTATTCCCAAGCAATTGCGAATTTCTGGAACGTCAGATGAACTAGATAAACATAGGTTCAAATTCTGAGATGCACAGTGTACATATTTAGCCGCCGGAAATTTATTAGATATTAAGGTTTGCACGCCTTTAATATGACCCGACATAGCCGCTGCGCCATCGTACCCTTGCCCACAGAGGTACTTGGGATTTAACCCAAGTGACTGTAATGATTTCAATATGCTTTCAGCTAAAGCAGCGCCTGTCCTACTTGTTATATGTACAAATCTCAAAAAGTTTTCACAAATATTATCATTCTTTACATATCTCACACACAGAGTTAGCTGTTCTTTATTTGAGATATCAGTGGTTTCGTCCGCCAAAACAACGAAAGCTTTTGCTTCGTTCACATCAGCTATAAGTTTCTTTGTGATAATATCGTTACGGGCATCTATAATCTGGTTTTGTATATTCCAGCTTATATAAGTTGCGTTAGCTAAAGCAGTTTGCAAATGCTCTAGTAAACTTTGGTCACCTGCATCTATCCTGAACTTGAGCAAATTTCTGAAGTTTCCTTCATTCCGACCGAAGCTGTCATTTGGTTCAGCAAATAAGCCTACGTCAGTCCCTGAGTCCCTGTGGCCTCTTAAAGAAAGCCCCGTTCTTCCACAAAATATCACTGATTTTATTATTGGCACTAATTTTTGGCGATTCTTTCGAATGATTTCCACTGAAGAAGAGTCCAGAATCTGATTGATGGACGACTGCTTATTCAAATTTTCTCGAAGCTTATCTGCCCTTAAAACAGAAAATTTGTGATAGTTTGTTGATTGATGGTATTCAAATTTTTCTATTGCCCTTTTCCAATTTCTATATGGGTCTCTGCACAAATTTCCCAAGCTTTGGCTGCTAGTTTGTCCAACAAACTGACTTGCAAAAAAGACACAATACTTGCAAAATGCACCATCTAACTTTCCTGAATAAGCAAGCCATGAAAATTTGCTTAGCCAAATATGGTTAAATTTGCGTTTATGTGTTGGATGCTGATCAAGAGGAAATGTAAAATTTTCGTTGGGGATCCAAATGTTACAAATTATGTCAAGTTTCCTTTCATCGCTTTCTATAAACTCGAAAACGAAATTTGCTATATCATTGGGTTCACTTCACTGACGTTCGATGTTTTCTGTACGATTTCTCCTGTGAAATCTTCTGCGGCATTAGGGTGTTCCAGTTGCCCTTGTTCCTCATTTTCTGTACTTTCTTCAGTAGTCTTCCTTTTTTTATTCAAGAAATTTAGTAAGATATTCGAACTTCCCTTATTTTTCTTAATTTTTCGATTTTCCATGTTGCCTGTAAGCAAAAATAACAACTAAATACTGGAAAACCAGCCCCGTAACTTGAAATCATCTCGATACTAGAGTACTAGGTTTGCCAACTCTCCAACAAATTAACCTTACCTTGCTGATTATGTAGAATTTTCTTGCGTATTTCTGTTGTTGCAGGTACAGGAATAATAAATAATAGGTAGGTCTGGTATGCGAATTCGATAATAATATTAATAATTAAAAAAAAACCAAACAGTTGCGATTACTGATGTAGTCGTAAAGCTAACAAAACAACAATTCTTCAACTTTTGCGTTTGTTCTAATTCGATCTTTTTCGCTGTCGATGAGTAAATACCGTAGATTCGTAGATGCATATAATAATGTGTGTAGTTTCAAATAATTTTTGCCCCGGTCAGGAGAGGCGGCCTGGGGGGGCCCTGGCCCGATGGCCCCCCCCTGGGTGCGCCACTGACCACATACACCATATTTGGAAAGTTTTTCTATCAACAATGCATGACTCACCCTATCAAAGGCCTTGGAGAAGTCGGTATAGATAGAATCTACAACCTGACCGGCCTCCAAGGCCCCCGATATGGCTCGTTCATACACTAGCAAATTTGTTGTTATAGATCGACCACTGGTAAAACCATGTTGTTCTGGAATTATTATATTTTTAAGTTTTTCAGTTAAAAAATCGTTTACCAGTGATTCAAATATCTTTGGGAAATGAGACAATAATGTAATAGGGCGATAATTCTCAACATCTTCCTTGTTGCCAGAGTTTTTGAAAATCGGACATACAAAAGATAGTTTCCTATATTTTGGAAAAACTCCAACAGACAATGATTTATTATACAACAGCCACAAGGGTCTAGATAAGGCTAGTGCACAGTTCTTAAGAAATGTTGGAGGTAATCCATCAGGTCCTGGACCTTTATTTATATTGATGTGATTCAGCTTATTGAAAACTTCACCAATGTTAATAGATATATAACTTATTGATATGTACCATGTCTCGAAAAGCAACAAGTTCACAACTGCTCACATTACCCGTAGGACCAGCAGACGCGTAGACCGATGCAAAGTGCCTTGCAAAGAGATTTGCAATGCCCTCACCATCAGACGCCACGCCCCCCTGATAATGGAGTGTAGGTGGCAACTCTCTAGAATGAGTTTTAGAATGGATATATTTCCAGAAATTTTTGGGATCTTTTAATACATTATGCTCAGTTCTCTCAATATAATCAAAATAACATCTTTCTGCTTGAACCTTACTGTCAGCTGTTTAAAATAATTGTAATCTTCCAAGCTATAACAATTATGTTTGTATCTTTTATGAGCCTTTTTTTTTTCAATAGTGAGATTTTTCAATTCAGGACTAAACCATATTGGGAATTTAAACTTATTTTTAATTTTTTTCTTTGGTGTATGCAACTCAATGGCTTGATAAACAATATTGTAAAATAAATCTATATCACTGTCGATACAAGAATCTAAAACTACATCCCAATATATATATTCAGCAGTATTTCACTAACTGCATTAAAATTACATTTACAAAAATCATAAATTTCATCTTCAAATTCTAAAAAATCACAGACAGTATCACATTTAACATTAATTAATAAAGCAGGATGATGCCTATCACAGTTCAATAATGGATCGTCTATCAGTTCCACACAATCAGAGCAATTATTACAAAAAATTAAGTCAAGAAGTACACCGTTAACATTCCGAATGGTATTTATTTGACAGAGATTGAGGAATGAAAAAGTCTCTATGATTGACTCAGCTGCAGGGCAGTACCCGGTGGTCATAGTACCCAAGGAATCATTGGTCAATGCAAGCTTTGGTAGGTTGTAATCACCTGCAATACACAAACCGAAGTCTGGATATTCTTGCGCCGCACGTTCAACTGCGGTACTGTGGATGTCATATTGTTGTGCATTTGAGGCAGGTGGGATATACACACAACAAAATAATTTTTTAAAAGAACCAAATTCCACAGCAACCCACACTTCTTCAGAGAGCTCATTAGCTATGTCAATCAATTGGGACTGTATACCTTTACGTATAGCCACTAGTACACCTCCATTTCTATTCTTACCAGTCTGTAGAGCATTTCTGTCTCTTCTGTAGATATTATAATTGCACATACCGAGTTCAGCATCTGAGTACTCATCATTCAAAGAAGTCTCTGTCATCATAATAATGTCATAATGGCAAGTAGAAATATTATTACACAAATCAACAAGTTTTGTCCTTAGCCCATTTACATTTTGGTAATATATATTCAAAGAATGAGCATCAGTACCTAATACCTCTGCGGTCTTTGAGACCGATTCTGGCCTCTCTGTAAAAAATGACTCGGCTTACCAAAAGGTTGCCTATCATTTCCTCGGTCATTTCTAAAAAATGTAAAGTCTCTGACTGTCACATAAGGTGGCCAAAAATTCACTTGTTTGAGCTGAATCTCATATAAGGAGTCGACACCAACCTTGAAACTGTTGAAGACGTCTCCGCTGCTTAGTTGAGTAACACTTATATCTTTTAGGCTTATGGCAGGTATTTTTTCTTGGATGTATTTTAATAGTGTTTGGCAATTAGCGCTGGTAACTACTCTGCTAACATGGAACCACTTCTTTGATGCTACACCTGCAAAACCACTCTCTGACATCTGTGTTTGTGTCTGTCTCTCATCATTAGGATTGGTCCGAGTATGACTGTGGGATTGTTTAACACCCAGAAGTTTTGACTGGCGACTGCCTTCAGGGTTCCTTGTTGCATTAACTGTTGTTCTTTGTGCAGCCCATGCATTTTCCACGCCGCGATTTACCTGGCTAAGGGTGATCTTCGGATTGTTATTGATATTGTTTGTTTTGTTATTGTTGTTGACGCACTCGACGGTACTGTCAAAGATGTGAACATTTGAGGTTAGTTCGACAAGTTCAAAGGCGTTTTCAAAAATTGGTGCTGATTGAGCTGGTGTCACAATTGATTTGCTAGATGTTTCTACATCGATCATGTGCCCATCTCTATTCTCACCTGGGACATCATCAGGCGTCGAACGCACGGAATTAGGGGGTGGAGTCCTAACCTCAATTGGAATTGACTCATGTTTTTTTGCCTTTTCCAGTTTTTCTTCCAGAAAGGTTATTTTTTCTCGTAACAGATCATTTTTTTCCTGTAGCTCAAGTACTAGAACACCTAAAAGATTGTTGTTCTTAGCATAAAAACCAATCCTCTCCTGCGGAGAAAACAGCAACTCATCGCCATTGCAGTCGGGACAAATAAGTTCGTTTAACGCCACTACCTTGAAACCTGGACATCTCACTAAACATTTGCTATGAAAATACCTCTTGCACTCAACACAAATAATACTTCCTTGTAAATTAGCCTCACAAATACCGCATTTATTAACAATTTTCGCACCAGGAACAGAAGTAACATCCGCCATCTTGACCATACTGTCAAAATACACACACAAATGACCACATTAATGACATAACAACATGCTGGTACTGTCAACGCTGAAAAAAGTTTCAATTTGACAACAAAATCCCCATTAACAAAATGATCCTCCATTTATTGAATAATTCATTTATTACAAAAAATATGATAAATGAAGAACCGCTCGACCGATTTTGTGCAAACTTCACATAAACCATCTAATAAATAGTTCGAACAAAGCCTAAACATTTGGTGTGGCTAGGTGAGCCCGTTCTTGAGTTATAAAATTCCAACGAAAAGTGGCATTAATTTTTATGTATATAATAATAATAATAATAATAATAATAAGACGTTTATTAACCATTTCAGCTTTTTACAATAATTATATGCTATGCTAAACAAATAAATCTGTGGTTAAAGGGCCGCAATTCAGCCTCCCAAGGGTTAACAAATATGAAAGACCCTTCAGGTGCTGTTATAGCCTCTAAATATTAAGTGATTATCTATGACTAAATTAGATAAAAGAAAGTTAAGCGCAAAAAAGTCAAAGCAAAGTTTTCTGACAAATTATATTAAAAAAAAAAAATATATTCAAGATAATGACGTCACTGTGTCATCTCATAAAAGAAGTTGCGATATTAAATTCCAATACCCAGGAAAAAAGGAAGATGAGGAAAGGACATCAAGGGATTAGAGTAAATTAGGTGTTTATATCTACGAACAAAAAATATCTGCAAACACATGCTTACATGTGGAGTCATAAGTTGGTGATGAAGAGCTTACTGCTGATTAAATAAATAAGTTTTAAACTTTTTTTTGAAAATCGCTTCAGAAATTAAGTGGTCATTAATATGATATTTATTCACGTAATGTGCTATCTGATAGGAAAATGATCTTTTAAAAAGTTCCTTATTATGTGCTGGAATTCTTAACAGATTCTTTCGTCGAACATTAAGATTATGTACATCAGTTCTATGTTTTATTTTTTCATAGAGATAAGGCGGTGTTTTGTATTTTATAATTTTATAATAGAAACAGGTTGCATGCAAGACTCGCTGGTTGTACATGTTTAACCACCCAATTTCTTTAAGTTTATGAGAAATTCTATCTCTTCGACGAATTCCAAAAATCAACCTCGAGCAGGAGTTTTGTAGTTTTTGAATTCTTTTTGCATCATAGCTATCGAGACATGGCCCATATACAGTGTCGCAAAAATTTAGAGGAGAAAGTACAAGTGTCTCACAGAGCATTTTTTTAATATTCGTGCGCAGGTAGTATCTATGTGTATAAATTGTTTTTAAGGCTGAATATCCAGCACGCAATTTAAGTGTTATATGTTCTTTAAATCTTAGTTTATAGTCTACGACAAGCCCAAGATTTTTGGCAGAGTCTTTAAAATTAATTGAGCTGCCGTTGATTTTATTGTCCAGACTGTCTAAAATATTTTCCCTGTGTTTATCGCTACAGAAAAGGATAGCAATTGATTTACTTGGATTTATTTTCAAAAGTAGTTTTTGAGTTTCACCATATAGGTAACTTAGATCTGCATTTAGACATTGGTTAGCATAGGCCATATTTTTTTTATTAAATGATAGATACAGTTGAGTATCATCGGCGTAGTTGTGGTGCTGGCAGTGTTTTAATTTTTTTGTGATTTGCGAAGTGTACAAGGTGGACCCAAAATGCTACCCTGAGGAACTCCAGAGACAATCTCTAGGGCATCTGACACACATCCATTTAAGGTAACTCGCTGTTTTCGCCCAGTCAGATACGAGGAAACAAAGTCAAAAGCAGTTTTAGTAAACCCTAGGTAATTTAGGATTGATAATAATATTTTGTGATTTACCATATCAAACGCCTTTGTAAAATCCAATAGTATCAAAACCACCGCTTCATCTTTATCAAGAGCATGAAAAATATCGTCCGATACCTGCGATATTGCTGTATCGCAGCTGTATCCTTTGCGAAATCCAGACTGATATCTAGGAATCAAATTATTTACGTTCATAAAGTCTAGAATTTGGACTTCCATTATCTTTTCAAGCACTTTGGAAAGTGTTGGGAGAAGAGATATAGAGCGTAGCTGATTAAACTCCGTGGGACTAGTGACCTTAGGTATTGCTAAAATATTTGCTAGTTTCCATTTCGAGGGAAAGTATGATTTTTCAATACACATATTTAGAATATGTATTAGTGGGTTTATTATACTTGGACAAGAGAGCAAGATAAGTGTAATATTTAACTGATCCACTCCGAATGCTTTGGACTTAATATTCGATAAAATGTTCATAACAGTTTCTCTAGTAGCAAGATTAAATTTGAAATTATTGTTTGTTAATTTATTTTCATTAAAAAATTTAATAAAGTCTTGATCAGGCATATTATTGTTTTTTGCTACATCAATAAAGTAGTTATTGAGTTCATTTACATTTTGCATTGACTCAGGAAGTTGGTTTTGCTGTTTTTTTACAATGTTTAGTTTCTTAAGCTGTTGCCACTTTTGTCTATGATTGCAATTGTTAAATTTATGAGTTAAAAAAGCTTTCTTTTCTGACCTGATCGCACTAGTTGTAAGATTTCGATACTCTTTATAGTTATTCCAATCTTCCTGACGTTTCGTTCCTTTAAATGTCTTTAAAGCCCTGTTACGAAGTCGCTGCATAAACCTAACATTGGGAGTAATCCATGGCTGGTATGGCCTTTTTTTACCCCTAACCTGCTTTAAAGGTGCATGTATATTTAAGATTTCCAGCAAGCCTTCAGTTAGAAAGTCAACTTTCAAATCTATATCAGCCATATTATACATTATATGCCACGGCAATGAGTCTATGTCTGACTGAAACTGTAATTTATTGATATTCTGTAAATTTCTATAAGTGAAACTGAAGCAAGGAAGCGCAGTTGTTTCTAAATCAATATTGCAGTAAACCAGCATGTGATCTGAAATTCCTATGTCCCTAGTACCTGAACACACTACATCATCAAAATTAGAGAAAATTAAATCTATTAAAGTCATCGAAAAATTAGATATTCTTGTTGGTTCACTTATAAGTTGTTTTAATCCAAAGGTTTCAGTTATATCAATAAGGGTTGATGATGTTTTAGTACATAAATTCAGTAAGTTTATATTAAAATCACCCATTATAATTATATCGTCAAATTCTGCATAGTAATTAGATAAAATGGTTTCAAGGTAAGCAAAGAATGTGTCTAAATCACTATTAGGTGGTCTATATATGTTACCGATAATAATATTTTTATTGTTTATTTTAATACTAAGCCATATGTGCTCAATGTATTCCTTCGTTTCGCATAAAGCAATTTTATAGTTAAGAGTATTTTTTAGAAAAACCGCAACACCACCAGCTCTTGTCAATCGATCTTGACGTACAATTGTATAACCGCGTATTTGTAGCCCATCATTGGCAATCCCTCCATGCAACCACGTTTCCGAAACACCAAGAATGTCATACTGTACATTGTTTAGATGATCTTCAAAAATATTGAAGCAGTTCAGAAGAGATCTTGCATTAATATGGCCACACGCAAACATGGGGATAAATGATAATAAGGACGTAGAGGAAAAACCGTGGGTATTGAAAAATAAAAATTGAGAAACTTAATCTTTAACAAAATACAGCCAAATAAACCCTGCGATGAAATTAATCCGAGGTCTCAGCAAGTCGCTCCTTTGCGAGTTAGGTAAATCCTGTAAATTTGCCTTAATAATCTTATGGGAACTAAATACTAATTATTAATAATAATCAAGCCCTCATCGAGGCCTGCATATATATTATCCAAAAAAAAATATATATATACATAAACAAAATAAAAATAAATTCAACTACATACAGTGCAAAAGAAAAAAAAAATAAAAAAAAAAATAAAAAAATAAAAATAAAATAAATACCTTAATACCATTTGCATATCCCAGACAAAGATGCCATTCTCAATGCGGGTAAAAATGTGAAAATAACATCGTTATTTCAAATATTGAAGGCTCCCTTCATTTGGAGAGAGATGAAAAAACCTTATCAATAACCCAAAAAGAAAAAATATAAATCCGTGAGAAGAAAACCAAAATAAAAATATAAAAAATATTGTATTTATTATTAATTAGTATAAAATTTATTATAGAAAAGAAAAACGAGAAGAATGACCCCTTTGTTTAGCAAGTACATACCGACAAAACATTATAATCTATTAGAAAAAAAGAAGAATGGACAAACTGTTCCACAATAAGATATATATATAGTTAAGCTCTGAATGAATAAGCAGGTCTACACAACAAGTGTATCTATTTAAATATTAATTTTCTCTTTTCCTCTTTTTCCTTTTTTTGGTTTCAGACAGTAGAACAAATAATAATTATTGATTGACATGAAAAAGTTTTATTAGTTCTGGAAAAGTTGTCTCACCATGGTTTCATGACACAATATTCATTTAAGTATCCAGTTCGCTTAGGTCCGAGATTCTAGACACTTCATCACCCCGTTTCACATAGACATTGCCATTCAAGACCCACGCACTTTTGCTTGTAAATTTACGAACGGCACTATCAAGCAATGCAAGACGGAATTTGGTCAAATCTTCTTTGATTTGAATTTGTTTATTTTTCAGCTGTTTACGAGCACTCAGAACTGACAATCTTGCTTTAGCATTCGAAAACCGGACCAAGACTGCTTGCGGTTTATCGCTTGGGTTTTTTGATGCTACACGATAGCATTTTTTTACATCGCTGCTTTGTATGTTGGTTTTCAGTGTATTGTTAAATAATTTTAGCATTTCAAATTTTAGATCTTCACCATTTTTTTTTCTCGATTCCGAATATACGAATGTTTTTACTACGTGTATATTGTTCCTGGGTATCCATTATTTTGTTTAGGCCGTTGTTGTCAGCTTGAAGTTTCTCAACCCTTTGTTCTAGGGAAAAGATCATCTTTTCGTGTTGCTGAAATTGTCCCTCCAGTTTTTTCTCCAATATTCCTGCCACTTTTTCAGCAACGTCTGCGAGAAATTTCTCGTTAAAAACGCTCATAATTGTTGTTTTAATTTCCCGAATGTCGGCACTTGACAGACCCATGATGGCGGCTATATACGGCTAGAAAAAACCCACTCAAAATCAACTACTAAGGCACTTCTACACCCAAAAATGCACTTGGAACTCAATGCAGACCACGCAAACAATTACAAGGGAAGATTACTTTTATTTTTTACACAAGATTTTTCACTAAATTAAACGAAAGACTTTGGAGCGAAATTGCACTATCAATAGCTTACAGCGCCATCTTTTTAATATAGATAAAGCAAAATTTTTCTCCAAAAAATTAAACAAACAAAACTTCTTTCCTTTGGTAAAAAGGACAAAAACAACACTTTTTTATGAAAAGAAAAACAAAACCACTGAGGTTTATTGGTTTATTCATCTTCAGATAAACTTGCTGCTAACTACGGTATCCGCGAACGCCAAAATAAACAGTACCGAAATCTAGAGCTCTGAGTAATTGCGCACGCAAGTTGCATTTATCATATTTCGCTTACTTGGGATTAGTTATGAGGTTGACATTAAGTTAAGGTTAAAATCTTCGTCATTATGTATCTTTCAACTTAAGAAACAGTTTTCTTAGTAGAGCACTATTTCCGGTCATACGGATTTGGAAAGAATAAAGGCTCAAGTTTGAAACAAGTCTCAGAAAAATTTCAGCAACCACTCTTAATAAATATTTTCATTGATTTGCAGAATCGTTATGAAGCTTTTTTGCGTCGCCATGATGCATTTTTTGAACATATACTTATGATAAAAATTAATAAATGATATAATTTATATGTTCAGTACTGTTTATTTTGGCGGATACTGTATCTGATGCTTGATAAATGTACCGTTCTATAATTTTATTGGTCAGCGTCCAGCGGATAACTTGCCAACCAATGGGATTACAGATTGCGTTTTTATCTAGATTGCATAACTGAGAGTTTATCAGAACGTGAATAAACCGGACTTGAAAATGTAACTTTCACGAATTTTAGGTAAATATTTCAAAATAAACAATTGAAAATCTTGTCTAACCTATCTCTTTCTTTGAGTATTTGCCCTTGTTATATGTTATACCTGGCGGCTAGACCAGGAATAAATAATAGCAATAATGTTACCGTTATGGCATCACGCTCCCCACTACTGGAGTATTTGACCGGAGCAATTTGACAAATGACCGGTCATTTGCCAACCCTAACTATGTCTATAACTATACGAAAAATACATAGTTCAAAAAACAAAAATAATGCATAAGTAGTTTTTTATTGACAGTAAAATATTTAACTTTTAAACCCCAATTCGATTTACGTTGGAAATTTAGATATGTTTAATAATTATTGTGTTTCGGATTTCTTTATACATATTCTCTGAAGTTATAGAATAGGGTACTATGGGTAAGCCTTAATACTAGTAATAGAGCTCCTATGATAATAGTTAGATATGATGTATTCAAATACAAACAACTAAATTAAGTGCTAAATTTTAATACTCTTTGGAAAAAAATGGAACAAAAACGCATGACCGCAAGACTCTTGCATGCTCGGTCTTGGACTTGCATAAGTTTTGCACTGCTTGGTTTTGGTCTTTAGTCTAATAAGAAGTCTTGGTCTTGGTCTTGCTTTTTCTGCAAAACCACGACCAAGACCAGTCTTGCTAACTACTCAACGGTCCTATGGCAGAGTATAGATGCAGTGACTTTCCGAGTATTTCCGACATTGGGATTGGGAACTTTGTTTTTTTGTCTTCGATGAATTTTGAAAGTATCCTCATGAAACTCTGCTTTTCTCCCTTGGAGAAGATGGCGATTCTTTTGGTGTTTTCATCAGTAATTTTAATATTTTGAATATTTTCAGAAATTAAGAATAAAAATCAAGTAAAAATTGAAATTTGAAACTGAAAACCACTGAAAACTGACAAGGGAGATTTTAAGCCACTTATTTAACGTACAATTCACGTTATCGGTTATTGTGCACATGCGTAGTAGCGAAAAGATAACCGGTCACGCTATTGAGCCATAACGCAAATAGTTGACAAATCTAGTGATAAAAAGAACAATTTGGCATTATGGCGGATCCTCTGTGTATTGATATCCAGTTTGTGTGATGATTCGCTGGTATACGCAAAGCTCGGCATAACCTGGGTATGTGCTCTTTACAGAATCTTAAGTTAACTTTTTCTCTTCTAGCCTCTATGTCTTCTAAATTAAAGGCTGGTCGCAGCGCAGGGGCAAATCTTCTCCTTTCTCTCCCTGAGGATTATCAAATATTATGCCACTAATTAAATTGTGATCCATGTTAGAGGATTTCCACGATGAAAAATATGTTGTAGAATATTATATCCATTATTATTTTTATTATAGACCCTGAGATAGGGCCGGTTTAGTGGAGTCATTTTTTTTTGTCTGGCATTTTGAGGGATGAATGTGGCTGGTTAGCTGATGAGAATATAGGTGGTTTTAATGCCTGCCTCTTGTTCGAAATGTCCACAGAATGTTTCGCCGGAAAACTCGATTTTGAACTGTGATTACCGTCTGGCGATTTTTCAGCGTTATTTTCACAACAAAACCTTCCATTCTCTTGATTACCAGATAAAAAGTAAACGCGGAAGGTTCTTTTCTTTTCTCTTGGAAGTTGACACACATCCCCATTTTTTCAGCTATTGAAAAGCATCTGATATTTTTCATGGGTGAATTGTTTATCAATGTCGGGTCTGGTGAACATAAGGACCCACAGAATTTCATTTTCATTTTTTTTTAGAGGAAACCTCTATTAGTATATATAGAACAGTTTAAAAGAAAAAAATCGCTGGATAACGCAATTTTGAAAGGAGGAAACGCATCAAAAAGAATAATAAAACAAGCCATTTACACAACATTTTAATGCTAAAACTCCACTAACACTACTAGGTACTTAGAATGTTGCCAAGTTTTTCCATTAACGTGAATTTAAAGACTCGTTAATTATTTCTACTTCGCATATATAATTTTTTTTAAATAAAGCGTTTCATTGAAGGAAAATTAACCATAAACCAACTTAACTTTATTCACATAAATCTATAAATCTTCCAATAATAACAACAAAAGAAAAATTAATAGGTACTAAGTGGAAAAAAAAATTACACAAATGGATAGTGATCCTCTTCTCAACCTTTAACACAGATCAATGAATAATATCTGTTCTTATTAGCTTAATATCGCTCTACATGCAAAGACTCAACATACTAGAACAATTTCTATATATTAAAAAACTATCATTTGAGTTACCCTCTGGGACCACTGAAATAATCGAGAAACTTATTGTCTTTGATTTTATTAAATTTAAATATTTCTCACCATATAGAAACAAATCATCATTTTGAAGCATTTTTCATGAACAAATATCTCTGAAAAATCGATATTGTCGTATTTTTTTTGGCAACAATCTCAGTTCATCCATCGTTTTTTTTTGTTTTAATAAGTCCAAAATGCAATAATATTTCTATTGCATATTCAAAAATTGTTAGATTCTGTGGGTCCTAATGTTCACCAGAATCTCAATTTCAATCTTTTATTTAAAAGCTAGAAAATTTGAGATCATTAAAAAAAAATCTTCATGTAAATCAATTTTTTTCTTCTGCAAATTTTCGAACGGGAGGCCGGCATTAAAATCACCCATATTCTCATCAGCTTAGTAGCCACATTCAGCCCTCAAAATGCCAGACAAAAAAAAAATGACTCCACTAAACAGCCCCTATCTCACAGTCTATTATCAAACAAAAAACAAATACCTGACCTGACTTCATTCTTTTTGTATGTGTTATGCGTGTAGTATATGATAGTAATATGAACATCTGCCGGCGCACCAACACGACCAGGGGGTTACAGGAGGGTTACAATTACAGCAAAAAATGAACGAAAAAAACTTAAAGCCGCATAAGCGAAACTTATTGTACATATTGGTAGAAACGT
This sequence comes from Ceutorhynchus assimilis, assembly GCA_917834065.1. Classification (NCBI taxonomy): domain Eukaryota; kingdom Metazoa; phylum Arthropoda; class Insecta; order Coleoptera; family Curculionidae; genus Ceutorhynchus; species Ceutorhynchus assimilis. The sequence continues at coordinate 46,376 of OU892285.1, read as the reverse complement.
AGAAAGCTCAGAAAATATGGTCTGCCACCTAAATTCTACAACAAAACTCGTCTGTTTCTACCAATATGTACCATCGTCACCAAAAGTAACTGGGACAGCATCATATTAGCTCTTGTCCTATTATATGAATTTTATTGTCAAATATTTGTCAAACTATGAATTAAATGCATTGAAATGAATGACAGTAGAATTAGTCCAGGAGATTATTGTGCATTATTTGTGTCCCAGATACTTTTGGTGACGATAGTACAATAAGTTTCGCTTATGCGGCTATACGTGTTTTTCGTTAATTTTTTGCTGTAATTGTAGAAAATAGAAAAAAATCCGCAATTTGCGCCTCGCGGTTATGAGTACTAGGCTTAAGGCGGGTTGTTAACATTGTCGAATGTTAATTTGACATGTTGAGTGCCGGTACTTTTGCTCTCATTTGACAGCCGTTAAAAATAATCAGGGCTTAGAATGTGCTCTAACCACATCATACTTATAGACTTTGGCCCATGCAAAACTTTGACAACGTATCAAATTCGTTAATCGAGAGCAAAAGTATCGGCCCTCAGGGCCGATAGATGAGTATACAAAAAAATAGAGTCGCTTTCCAGTAACGCACTTTAAGCATTCCTGAACTGCTCTGAACGCCCCGGACTGTTTATAGGAATTCCAGTGCATTAAAATTTTGCGCAACTGAACTATTCGTTTTTTCTCTCCCTTGCCCTCTCAAGCACCTGCAATTTTGGTGCATCAAACACACGACGCTTAAATTAGGGTGCGTTCCAGTGCAACAACTAACAGTTGTTTGGAGCACCAGAGTGTGAAGCTACGAGTGTGGAGCACCTTAAAATTCGTCACTGGAAAGCGGCTCTGAACAAGATTTGATTTACTTGCACTTGTAGCTTGCACTTATCACTTTACACTAATCACTTGAAAAATCCGATTAAAGCCTAATACTCATAACTGCGAAATTCGCATTTTTTTAACATTGCTTTGACAATTTGACGTTTGATACACGCAAAAAACGTCAAATTGCCAACGCAATGTCAAAAAAATGCGAATTTCGCAGTTATGAGTACTAGGCTTAATGTGTGTTTTTTTTCAAAAGATAAAAATCAAAATAACATTATGTTGGCAATACAATGTAAAATTGTCAATGCTTTCAAATTTTTTATGTAGAAAAGGCTTGTGTTGCCAACATAGTTCAAGCACAGGTTAAAGCCTGTTTTTTTTTTCAAAGCTATCAAAGTGTAAACCGCCCTTTACCCTCAACCCTATTTTCGCTATGACGTAAGTGTCAGAGTCATTCTGCCAGTTTTTTTTTTACATCATTCTAAAAACAGATTAATTAGATATTGATTCATATTGATTCCAGCTTTTTTTGTATCGCTACAGAAATTAATTTGAAATAATTTGGATGCGGAAAGTTTTCATGTAAGTTTAATAGGCTAGTAAATTTTTTTTATTTCTGTGTAAATTAATAATACAGGGTCGAAACTGTAAGCAAATCTATAACTTTCTATAAGCCTATGGACACTGCAAAATTGGTTTGTTAATATCTGAGGTGCTTTCTTTTCAGAGCTTTGAAACCCCGGGCTTCGATGCCCTGAGGGGGGGGGGGCGTCAGCGCACGCGCCGCACGCTCTGAAAAAAACGGTAATTGAGGGACATATGATAAGGTTTGTTCCAACACGTCAAAAACCGTCACATGAACGGTTTCGAAACCACTCTGTATACGAGTTTCGGGTTCTGCGCACACATTTTTTGGTTTGCGCAGAATCCTGACGGTACATTGTACGGTTTTTTGGTGTGTTGGAACAAAGCTCTTATTATCTGACACTAGTGACAGTTCGGACACTGGAGCTATTCTATGACTGGAGCTAAGACCCCGGGGCTTGAAGCCCCGATTAAAAAGAACGATTGTTTACATTTCAAAATCGTGATCCAGAATGCCCTGGATCACGCTCAAATTCCTGAAAAGAAAGCAGCTCTATGTCACGTTTATTTTTGGAAAAATCGCTTGTGCCTACACGTAACTTGATTTTCAAAGGAGGAAGTTTCCTGTAACCATTTTTAGCACTTCAACTTAAACCCTCTAAGCGGAATGGGAGCAACCCTTACTATTTCAAATGGAGCAAGGTGTCGAGTGATACCTCTTTCAAAAGAGCGTTCAATTCTCTTTCATTTGAGAGAAAATTGAACGCTCTTTCAACAGGTATCATTGAACCCCCTGTTGTATTTGGAATGGTAAAGGTTCGTGTACAAGGGATTTTTTTCGAAAATGAAAGTGTACCCTGTATAAATTGACCAGCAAACAGGCTTTTTACGCTCGGTTTATTCACCTTCTGGTAATGCAATTTGACAGATAAAAACGCAGTCCATTGGTTGGCAATCGGATTATGGATCAGTAATTTTATCTTGTAGACGTATACCTAATCTGAAGATTAATAAATCGGGCCTTGATGTGAAATCGTATTAAAAGTTTCTTTAAAATGTCATCAATTCAGTCTGATTTGTTTTTTTTTTTTTTCATCAGTCGTATGATCTAACTTTATTTAAAACAACTATTTCTTAAAATGCTATCATACTCTCTTCTGTAAATGACCAGCATTAATTTGGTTTATCTACCAATCCAAATCCCTACAAAAAACTTTGAAAAAAATAAAAATTTTGGTTTATGGTTTATTCCTTTATAAAAATGTATAAAATACAGTAAATTCATTAAGAAATAAAATTATCTATGTACCACGGGAATTATTAGGTGTTAATATCCACGGTCAATTGGTGTCCCTCGGGGCCAAAGGCACTCGGGACTCAAACTTTGCTCTGGGGTATTAACACCCTCATAATTCCCTTGATACGTAATATCTATTTATGTAACAAGGGGATTATGTAGATTATAATGCCCGATTGCCCGAAGGCGAAACTAGCCTGAGGGCTTCTGGTCCGAGTGATATATTTCGTCTGAAGGGCATTATATTCTAAAAATTCCCGTGGTGCATACAATACTTTATTTTCTACTCAACACAATGTTATTTCATCAATTTAATATTAAACAAAATCAGTAAAACTTGAGTGACAGAATATTGTTTTGTATTTTGACATGTACTCTGTACAGGATGATCTATTATAAATGTTAACCCCTTCTAACTTTTTCATTTGACATTTTTGACAAAAGTGTCAAATACAAAAATTTCGAAATTGTCGAAAGTTTCAACTAAGTCAGTTTTAGGCATATAGGGTGCGTCAAAAAAGTGCAGCAGTATGAAGTTATATTTTTTTAAATGGAATACCCTGTGTACTGTGCGTTTATTCGTTAGTCCCTTTTAACCTGATTTCAACGATATACGATTTGATATGTCTATCTTTAATAGTTATAGGGAGAAACATGAAAACTCCTTTCAAGGTTTCATATTGAAAAAAAAAAAATTATATCATTTAAGCTTTAGAGTATTTTTTTTTATAAACATTTTATTGTTAAAATTTTATCCATTAATATACAAGGTGAAATATTATAATGAATCCAGATGTCTAAGTTATTATTATTATTTAAAAAAAAAATAACATGAGAGACCTAGGAAGGGAATTACGCGTTTTTCTGCATTACTTTTGGAGATAAACCGAGAGATTGCCCGTATGCACCGGTCACTTTTTTCTATTCTCAGTTTCCCTTTCAACTTAAGTTTTAAATTTCGTATGCACCGCCAATCAAATCTGGTTAAGTTCTTCTTAAAGTTCAGTCATCGAAATCCTCGACTTATGGAATTAGGCATTCCAGGTCACGTGACTTTGACAGGTCCGCTGGGGGGCAAACAAAGCCTAGATCAATATTTACACCGTTCTTTCAGATTGTGTTTCCGAATTTTTGCGTTCTTAAATTCTTTCAATAAGTTTTAAGTTGTTTTTGTGGTAGAATGGCTAACATTGACTATTATTCATCGTTAGCTAGTGATGTGAAATGTCGGTATGACCAAAAAATACAAATAATTGCCAATATAGATCCTTATAAACTTCTACCTAATGAGTTTACTTTAAGTATCAATGAGTTGCCAGAGGTTTCAATTTTGGATTTATCCGAATATTTGACCCACACCCACAGTTACTACACAGGCTTGCAGTTGAAGGCGTATAAAGGGTTATTCAAGTTCTGCTGGACTACCTAAAAGGTATTAAAAGTAAATATTACTTGTAGAAACAAACCAATTTTTCGATATAAATGTGTTTTTGTATTTTAACAACAAGACAGTCATAATACTTACCATTAACAAAATGTTTTGAACAAATACGAGCATTTTTCAGAAACGTTTCAGTTAAATCTCTCCTTTTGAGGCATTTAATCCACAGATTTCGTCGTTCCTTTTTTAGCTCGTTTAGACGATTCCCTAGATCTCTTAATGCTGCTGGGATCCTGAAAAACCTTTCTTTATCTCTTTCCGCTCTACTAGAGCACCTAACAACGCAGCAAAAAGAAGGCATCTTCACAAAATAGTTTGAAAATTCTTGGTTTAACATTGAATCAGGTTATGTTTGGCTTTTGTGTGCCCCCCAAACTAATATGACGGATCGGTTATGACATTAACCTGGAATGCCTAATAAAAAATTTGTCTTTATTGCGATTGTGAGGTTAGGTTAGGACAGGTTAGGTTTGTTGACGTTGTTTGTTTCTGAGTTTGACGAGTGTCGTGTAACATAACAACTATTGAACAAGATTTTTTATCCTTTGCTAAACAAAAAAATGGAGTTCAACATGCTAGTTGAAGACGATTTTGATATTTTGGATATTTCCGATTATGGGTTTTCAAGAATTTTAAGCTTTAACTTTCAATGGAGAAAATTATTTCTAGTCAATGGATGGTTTGTCTTTTTTTTCGGCGATTCAGGGTAAAAAAACCCACCGTCTTACAAGTATTGTCTTCTCACTTTCAATTATATTAGCAAATTTGCTTACTATGGAAATGAACAGTTGTTTTTCGTTTTGTGAAAAATTAAATTCAGACTGTTTTCTTTCGTTCATATTTGAAACAAGCCTTGCCTTCAAAAAACACCTCGAGGAACATAAAATAAAAAGCGGCTTAGAATATTTTATAGGTCTATAAACACGGAATAACAAATACATACATTACAAAATACGCGGAAAGTAAATAATTTTTAAATTTTCAACCAACGAACTAACCAAAACTGTCAAACTCGAACTGTAAAAACCAATGAAGTATAACCAAAAACTGGAATGCGAACACATATTGACGAACGTGAAGCCTAGTGCCGCTGCTGCGGAGGGGATACCTGTTTTTGTCGCACTCATTATGTTAAATGGAGGAAATTGCTTCCAACACGTATTCCAATTGATGAAATCTGTGAAGGTAAATATGACAAAACTTTCCAAAACGTCACATGTCAGCGAGCAACAGAAAAAAACAACATGTGACATTCCCCTTTGTGGCATCTGTCTTTCATGGCTACATTTTTTTGGCAGATATGGCAATGTGTGCGCATTCCAGTTTTTGACTATAGTTCATTGGTAAAAACTGACAAAAAATCAAAAGTCACCAAGAAATTGTAATGTTGCCAATTTCAAGATCTTAGCTAAGAAACCAAAATTTGTTGACGGTGCATTCAAAATTATTTCTCAACTCTAGGAATAACTTTGCTAAGCCTTTCCTAACGATGAAACGGTGCATACGGGCAATAAACATATAAAATCGTATATCGTTGAAATCAGGTTAAACGGGACTAACAAATAAGCGTACAATATATAGGGTGTTCCATTTTAAAAAATATAGCTTCACACTGCTGCACCTCTTTGACGCACCCTGTATGCCTAAAACTGACTCAGCTGAAAACTTTTGACAATTTCTTAAAACTTTTGTATTTGACACTTCTGTCAAAAACGTCAAATGAAAAAGTTAGACGGGGGTGACATTTATAATAGATCACCCTGTCCAAATTATCATTGGCACACTTGACATTCACGAATATTTGCGTATATTGACGATACTAAATACATAAATAAAACCAATAGGCAATAATTTCCGTGCTCTGCGTCAATCTTATTCCAAGAATAAGCATAAAGGGTTGTCATTTGGTGAAACCCGAATTGGTTGTAGTTTTTAACGAGTATACCTATACCTGACATACAGGGTGTATATTTTAAGTGATACCACTATTGCTATATCCGAACCGGTAAAAGCTACAAGGTCGGTTAAATTAGAAATAAGTTGCCTTTTTTGATGCCCATTCAAGACTCGTTTACAGTGTTGCCAAATTCCTTTTAGTTTATGAAATACAAGGTGATTTCTAAGAAACGCCTAAAAATAGTCTATCAAATATTTCGAAAACTATTTATTTTCGGGACACAATTTGAATTTGAATGTTTTATAATTTTTTTCGCTCTACAACAGAGCATCTTCAAATTTCGAATCCGACGTTTCGTGGTAAAGCAACCATCATCAACTTCATTTTTTTAAATACGGACCTGGATTTTTTATGACATTTTAAGAAAGCATCCTCTATTCTCTTTTCAACGATATATCTCTTAAGTATTATTGGTCGACGTTTCTGACTGTTTTTAGAAACTAAAAGGAATTTGGCAACACTGTAAACGAATCTTAAATGAGCATCAAAAAAGGCAACTTTTTTCTAGTTTGACCGACCTTGTAGCTTTTACAGTTTTGGATATAGCAATAGTGGTATCACTTAAAATATACTAAAAGCCGTATTTCTCTAACGTGACAACGCAGAATGACAGTGTGAGAAACGAGAAACATATTGTTTGCCCAGCGGTTCTGAGTCTACAGAAGGAATTCGGACGTAAATGTGTGATGTTGCCACGTTTAGTTATAAAAAAGCGAAAATACTAGCATTTTTTTTTTTTACGGATATGCGCACTCGCAAGGAAATGTCCTATCACGCTCGAGAAGCGGCAAGTGCGCGGAAATGTCGGTGTATGTTGGTCTTGAAACGATTCAGGTTGTAACCTGCAGGGAAAACCGTCGCAGGGAGTTTATTCCACAGCGATGCTGTTCTCCAGACATATGAATTCTGATATAATGAGGTTCTTGGTGCCTCTAATTTGACAGTAAATTCATAGTTACCGTCTGTTTGACGGGTTCGCCTGGTAGGTGCTACTCTCGGTGGAATCATACGTGCCAACTCTTCAGAGCATTTTCCGTAATAGTACCTGTAGAAGAGAGATAAATCGCCCACAGATCTGCGATGTTCGAGACCATCCAAGTTACGAGTAAGTGCGGGGTCATTGATCAGCTTGATAGCTCGTTTTTGCACGGTATTCAAAAGCATTAAGGTATGTTTGGGTGCTGCACTCCATATATGTGAGCAGTACTCCATAGTTGGTCGAATCTGGGCTTTGTAGAGTGTCAGCAATTGGCTTGGTGTGTACAGATGTCTTGTACGAAATAGCACCCCCAGCTTTTGGGAGGCCCTTTTAGAAATATCTGCCACGTGACTGTGCCAAGACATGTTGGTCTCTGCAGTAACCCCCAAGATGTTCAACTGACTCTGTAATGTGACAGCACTTGCAGATAGCATGATGTTTGGCTCACCGGTGCTGGTGTTTTTTGAAAACAGAGCTGCTTGGGTTTTCTGCGCGTTGAACTGTACAAGGCTTTTGTTACCCCAGTCCTCTATTATCTCTAGGTCGTTATTTATCTGCGATATTTGAGTTAGTCTAAGATGATGGAATTCACGTGCGGAAAGACCTGTGCGTGGTATGAGTGAGGAGACTACATTGCCATCATCTGCAAAGCAATAAAGTGGATTTACTGTTTTATCCATGAGGTCATTTATGTAAATCAGGAAAAGAGTTGGCGAAAGGATTGCTCCCTGTGGCACACCAGCATTTATTTGGTAAGAGTTGGCGTTCTGGCCATCCAGTGCAACATAAATGGATCTGTCCTTTAGGTAACTTTCAAACCAAGTGCAAAGTTTCGGCGATAATCCCATTGCTTTGAGCTTGTTGAGCAGATTTTCATGCCAAACTTTGTCGAATGCTTTAGATATATCTAAGGCAATTGTTCTTGTTTCACCCCGCAACTCAATCGCTTTTTGCCATAAGTGAGTGACGTATGTAAGTAAATCGCCAGTTGACCTATATTTTCGAAATCCGTATTGCTTATCGTTGATAATTTTGTACTTTTCCAAGTACTTGGTTAGGTGATTGTTCACAACTCTTTCCATTACTTTTGATATCACCGGAAGTAGAGCAATTGGTCTATAGTTTAACGGATCTGTCTTTTTTCCTTTCTTTGGACTGGGTTGTACTGCGGCAGACTTCCATGATGATGGATATACTCCTTGCCTGTAAGACAAATTGAATAATTTTGCGAAAGTTGGGGTGAGTTCGTTGGCGCAATTTTTGGGTACTATTGCGGGAATGCCATCCGGACCCATTGCTTTGTTTGTATCCAGCTTTTTTAGGGATTTTCGTATTTCTCTGTGACAAAAGGGTACCTCTGGCATACTATGGGAAACCCTTTCAATGAACGGTGGAGTTTTTCCGTTTGGCACTGTTAGGTTGAAGTTGGAGGAAAACATTTGGGCAAGCCTATTGGCTTTTTCCTCTGATGTTGTGGCTAAGTGATTATTTTTATCTGTAAGTGGTGGTATGGATGACTTGGTGAAGTTAGATCCAACAGCTTTTGCAAGAGACCAAAAAAACCTAGAACTACTTGGACAATTCAGCAACCTGTTTTTTATTCTTTGATTGTATGTTTCTTTAGCGGAGTCAATAGTAATTTTGCAACTATTTCTGGTTCCTATAAATTCTGTGTGGTTTTGAGCGGTTTGTTGTCGTTTCCAAAGGTTATATGCTCTGTGTTTTTTCTGTACAGCCGTTTGACACTGGCTGTTGAACCAAGGTTTTGCATTAGCTCTACGTTTAGTTGTATGTGGGATATATGCGTCCATTCCAGATAAGATTACTTGTGTTATTTCATTACAGCAAATAGTGGGATCAGCTGTTTTAAAGCAAACCTCTTGCCATGGAAAATCCAGGTAATACTGTTTTAGGTCATTCCATTTTGCCGATTTAGTGCCGATACTTTTGCTCTTATTTGACAGCCGTTAAAAATAATTAGGGGTTTGAATGTGCTCTAACCACATCATACTTATAGACCTTGGCCCATGCAAAACTTTGACGACGTATCAAATTCGTTAATCTAGAGCAAAAGTATCGGCCCTTATAGTGCCACATTTTACGAGGAAGTGGTTGTAGGCTTGGTGGGATGAGCATTTCGCACTTTGTTATTATAAATTTATGATCGGACGAACCAAGTGGAGCATCTACTTGAATTGTGTACGAGTCAGGATTGGTGGTTAGGAACAAGTCTAAAAGCGCTGAAAATTCGCCCCTTTCTGAGATACGGGTAGGTTCATCGACAAGCTGCGTTAGACCACAACTTATGGCAAAAGCTTCTGCTTCTCTGCCTTCGTTATCTATTTTGTTGTGGTGTTTCAGCCAGGGTATATTGTGGACGTTGAAATCGCCTAAAAAGACAATTTCCGCCTGTAGATAGTTTGACTGTATACTATCACAGCATGCAGTATAATTCATTCGAAAATCCATTTTTTTAATAACAAAATGTAGATAACAATAAAACGCTAAATATTTCAACGTGGTTGTTAGATCTATGCTTATTCAAATAACTGATTTCTTCAATTTTGTCTATTATTATTATATTAAAAAATAAACATGTCCTAAAGAATCCATCAGTTTTTGACAATTTGACAAGAATCCGGCCTGGATGAACCTGATTCGATATGCTGGTCAAATTACACGTTTTTACACGCTTTCATTTCTCACAATTACACGATGTTTACACACGATCTTGGTACCTATTCTGTAACATCAAGAGACAAGTATAATTTTTTTTTGTTAATGATGATTTTGGGAAATGGGTTAAATCCAGTCAAATCTGAGGGTTAATGCATTGGTTAATGCTCCTGATCATCGCTCCTCAACCAAAAATAAAGATGTGGCAACTATAGAAAAGCATTCCGAAAGTAATCAAATTACTAACTACTTTGGTTCCTGGAAAGAAGGTTACTTTTGGACCACAGTTTCCTGCAAGCATACTACACACTACTACTAAAGGATAGCCTATCCTCATAAGGCCTGTGTAGTTCAAATCTCAAGCCCCCCTGCCATGCCAAAGTACCAGTGATAACGTAGGCAGCGTGTCATTTCTAGTCTTCATTGATTAACATTATAAAACAACTCTTTTTCATATCTCGTTTGCATCTTCCGCTTCGCCTATAATCAAACTTAATTAACATTTTTCATCATAAAGGACCCCGCAATATTTAAACGGAAATTGATTACCCGTGATATTTGGATGAAATTTAAATATGTTATTGGGGATGCCGTAAGCAACATTTTTTACCATGGGCGCAACCTTGTATACCGGGTGCCCATGAGATCACTTTCCGGCTGCCATTTTTTTATTTATTTATCGATATCAACGAAACTTGGTAGGGTTTATATTCTAACCAAACGCCATTTTTATGCATTATTAAGAAGTTTTGTTGACTTCCGGTTTCACCGGAAATGACCGGAAGTTTTAATTTTTAAATGGAACACCCTGTAGATTTTCTGTTTTTCGGATTCTATAGATCGTTTTACGTCCTAATGCACCACTTTTGCATCAAGTTTTGTCCAAATTTTGTTTTTAAATTAAATTTTAATTTTTTAACTAGAGTGCCATGATCATCCTAAAATGACTCTACATACTTTACTTGATTTCAGAAAAATACAAACTGAATTTTAACTTTGTAAACTTTTTTGATAGAGGGCTGTAAACTTCATTATTTCAGTATTTTTGCCCTAGCTCAAAATCTAGAATAGGAACATATCACTTTCACAACATTACTAAATGCAGTATTTTGAAGCGAATCCAACGATATAATACACTAGGACATTTTTCTTAATTTTCGTTCAAATATTTTTGTTTTATTATGTAAGTTATTATTTTTTTTCTACTTAAAATTTAATTTGAAAACGAAATTTGGACAAAGTTCGATTTAAAAGTGGTACATTAGGACGTAAAATGATCTGTAGAATCCAAAAAACAAAAAATATACAGGGTGTGCCATTTGAAAATCGAAAGTTGCGGTAATTTTCGGTGAAACCGGAAGTCAGGAAAACTTGTCATGAATGCACAAAAATGGCATTTTGTTAGAATATCAAGCCTATCAAGTTTCATTGATATCAATGAACAAATAAAAAAATGGCAGCTGGAAAGTACCATCTCGTGGGCACCCGGTATATGACAGGTGAGGCGGTATCAGCTGTCAAATTTTGGAATCTAATATTCAAAACCAAGGTAACTATGGCAGATTTCGATGAAGTAAATATCGATTTCTACTAAGTTGACAAAGGTAAATCAAAAAATGTCAACAATTTTGATATCTGTCAAAACCCTGCCAAACGACAGCACTCACATTTTTCAGTTTTCAATATTTCATGAGGTGTCATTCGACATTTTTAGCATATGTAAATTTTGAGTTCAAAAATTGAAAAAAAAAATTACAGAACTGTCAAAACCTGTCATTTATTTTTGTAGGAAAAAATATTACTATCTGGTTCTAAGGTAGTTGATTGGTGATAAAACATTAAACAAAGCTCATAAACATCAAATTTTGACAGCTGTTAAATCTGAAACCTACGTGAAGAGTTTTTTAATGCTTTATCATAAATAAGCATAACTGAAATAATTGAAACAGATCTAGATTTGAGTCTTTTTTCAATTAAAGCATTGGCAGATTCTGACAGCTGTCAAAATATAATGTCTATGAGCTTTGTTTAATGTTTTATAACCAATAAACAACCATAGAACCAAATTGGATTCTTCTATTCTACTAAGGACGGGTATTATAAAACTACTTTGAGAGTTAACTTAAAGTTAACTTCTGAAAATACATGTAATTCAAAAAGTTAACTTCAAGTTAACTGTCAAAGCAGTTTTATAATACCCGCCCTTATAAAACAAATGACAGGTTTTGACAATTCGGTAATTTTTTTTTCCAATTTTTGAACTCAGAATTTACATCAGTTAAAAATGTCAAATGATACATCATGAAATATTGAACATTGAAAAATATAAGTGCTGCCGTTTGGCAGGATTTTGACAGATATTAAAATGGTTGATTTACCTTGGTGGAATTGTGGAAAGCGATATTTACTTCATCAAAATCTGCCATAGTTACCTTGCTTTTGAATATTATGGCGTTTCCGATTGGTAGACCTAGTGCGAAACTAGTGCAATTTTTTTTATTTCTATCCTTTTCTTCTACAGGTCGAATAAAAGGATGCAAATACACTCAGTGCGCACTGAAACTACCAATCGGAAACCATTAGATTCCAATATTTGACAGCTGATACTGCCTCACCTGTCATATATACCAGGTTGCGCCCAGGGTAAAAAATGTTGCTTGCGGCATCCCCAATAACATATTTAAATTTCATCCAACCAATTTCTATTTAAATATTCCGGGGTCCTTTAAAACGACCACTCACGCAAGTAGCTGACCAGCTGACGACTTAGTTAATGACGTCGTCAATGGTGCTAAACCATATGACGGCGATTACTAAAAACGAGGTCCATAAGCAATCCCTGGTGTCTATCATCCTTGGCCATAAGGGTAGTCATTTGACAGATCATTTGTTTAAATTGGAAAGCCGCGAAACAGACAAAAATAAAGAAAATGTTAAATTTTTCAAATTACACGCAAAATACACACTCTTTGTTTATGTTCGAAAAATACACGCAAGCCAATCAAAATACACGCAAATCGTGTAATTACACACTAATTGGCAACACTGCTTACCGTTGCCCCGTAGACATAGAGTCGTTGGGCAGACATTAGATGATATGAGGGCGAGGCATTGGATTCGTGAGAGCGACATTTTCATAGTAGACCGAGGATATCGAGATGCTGGTTCACTCCTGCAAGGCGTAGGGATCGTCTACAAAATACCAATAGCTCTAAATTACTACCGAAGAAACAAACGAATCACGTTTAGTAGCAAAAACCAGGTGGATATAATTAAAGCACGAAATGGACATTTCAAAAAAAAAAAATTAAGTTTTTCATGAATTCGTGAATACTATCTTAATGGCACATCTGTTTATCTTAGCGACCTTTACTTTACAGAAATGCTAGAGACTAAATAGATATTATCCGCAACAAATTCTAATGGAAGGTGCTAAATGCTAATGCAGAGATGGCAAGAGAACTATTAGTAAGATCGCAATCTGTTAGCGTGTGGGTCAGGCACGAGTAGAAGCAGAAAATCTGAAAGCCTGACATGATACATGAACTCAGTCACAGGTTATGGAGCCAATTTTAGGGTATAATTAAAATAATAAGGAGACGCTGTCATCATTTGAATAGTGCAATAGAGAACGGTATCGGTAGGCGTGGCTAAGTGTCGGAACGATATGACTACTTAAACAGAGCCGAACTAAATGTATTCTTTATAATTTTTATCTAAAAACGTAAGAAAAACGAAATTACATCAAGAAAGAAAAAGTTGCCACAGAAACTTCAATATACTGAAACAGGAGATCCTTCTAAGACCCAAAATAGGAATTCTGGGCTTAAAACATTTTTCGCATTTAAAAAATCTTTGAATGAAAAATGCGGCTCTGATGCAATTCTGACGCGTTGGTATGACAAAGGTGACAGAATCTTAGACAGAAGTGTCGTAACAATATGGCGGAAGTGGATACGCTTTTTTCTCCTTATGTCACCTCCTTATTATTCTATCTCAATGGTATAATTGTAATAAACTACGCGTCAATCGAACTCGAACACCCCAATTTTTGGTCACTTTTTGAAAGGCTATAACTCAAAAACTAGTAGGCCGATTTTGTTCAAATTTTGAAGAGTGAAAGAATGCTCTAATTACTATTTAATTTCCAGTTTTTAACAGATTTCCGGTCACCTGCTAAAAGATACAGGGTGAAACATGAGTAGGCGATTTTTTTGCGAAAGTTTGGGTTCACCCCATTCTGCTGGAGGGAGGGTTAAGTAGATTTTTGGTATGCAGTTTAGAAGAGTACCTTGGTACCTCGGGACGTTTTTGAGATTTTTTGAATATCGCAGCCCACTACGATTTTATCTTGAATTATGCGATTTTATGTAAAATATAGCTATTGACGTCATTATTTCTTTCGAAACAGACACTACAATTATGGCGCATGTGGAAACACACTTTAAAACATATTATACAGGGTCATACAAAAATATACAGTGTGTCTATTTTTCTAACCAGAGGTATCTTGCTTATTATTAAAGATATGAGGTCGGTTGAATTAGGGCAAAGTCGCGCAATTTTATGGCCAATAAAATGGGGTTTAACACCGGCACCGCTGCTTATAGACATTGCAGGTGGTAAACCAAGAATTACTTCGGTCCGGGATGACAACAGAATTCTTTTACCAGTGCGACAAAACAGAACTCTCAATTCTTCGCGAATTAGGATCGCGTTAGGAATTGAAGCCTCAAAATCAACAAAGACGTCTCCATGAGAGAAATTTAAGAGCCAGACAGCATGTCCATTATTAGAAGCAGTCGAAGAGCACGAATAAACTGGGCTAATATTCATAGACAATAGACACTGGGGGGGAGTGGCTGAATGGTAGGGATGTTTGTTTGTGGATGAATGCAGATTCACGCTATATTAGAATGACGGGCGTGTATTAGTATGTAAAGAAACGCGTGAGAGCTACAGAAAAGAATGCATGGAAGTAAGAGAGGCTTTTGGTGGTGGTGGCGTGACAGTTTGGAGGGGGAGGGGGTTATTTACCGGAATTGGTAGACTGAACTGGTAATTTTAATGAGAGAAAGTATGAATGAAAAACGGTACCGTGATTTGTGTGTAAAGGCGTTTACACACGGACGTGGATGTCTGAAAACATGTACGCACATACATGAACGCGCGAAAAAAAATATCAATGTGTATGCAGAATAACATCACATTTTTGAATGTGCAAGCGGTAGAAAGACGGTCAGGTGAATTTCTACGCATCAATCGAACTCGAACACCTCAATTTTTGGTCACTTCTTGTAAGACCATAACTCAAAATCTAGCAGACAGATTTTGCTTAAATTTTCAGGAGTGAAAGGCTGCTTTAATTGCTGATTAATTTCCATTTGCTAACAGATTTCAGTCCACCTGCTGAAAGATACAGGGTGAACAATAAGTTGGCGATTTCTTTACGAAAGTTTGGGTTCACCCCATTCTGCTGGAGGAAGGGTTAAGTAGATTTTTGGTATGCAGTTTAGAAGAGTACCTTAGTACCTCGGGACGTTTTTGAGATTTTTTGAATATCGCAGCCGACTACGATTTTATCATGAGTTAAACGATTTTATGTGAAATATAGCTATTGACGTCATTATTTCTTTCGAAACAAACACTACAATTATGGCGCATGTGGAAACACACTTAGAACATATTATACAGGGTGCATTCATCCACAAACAAACATCCCTACCATTCAGCCACTCCCCCCCAGTGTCTATTGTCTATGAATATTAGCCCAGTTTATTCGTGCTCTTCGATGGACTGCTTTTAATAATGGACATGCTGTCTGGCTCTTAAGTTTCTCTCATGGAGACGTCCTTGTTGATTTTGAGGCTTGAATTCCTAACGCGATCCTTATTCGCAAAGAATTGAGAGTTCTGTTTTGTCGCACTGGTAAAAGAATTCTGTTGTCATCCCGGACCGAAGCAATTCTTGGTTCACCACCTGCAATGTCTATAAGCAGCGGTGCCAGTGTTAAACCCCATTTTATTGGCCATAAAATTGCGCGACTTTGCCCTAATTCAACCGACCTCAGATCTTTAATAATAGGCAAGATACCTCTGGTTAGAAAAATAGACACACTGTATATTTTTGTATGACCCTGTATAATATGTTTTAAAGTGTGCTTCCACATGCGCCATAATTGTAGTGTCTGTTTCGAAAGAAATAATGACGTCAATAGCTATATTTTACATAAAATCGCATAATTCAAGATAAAATCGTAGTGGGCTGCGATATTCAAAAAATCTCAAAAACGTCCCGAGGTACCAAGGTACTCTTCTAAACTGCATACCAAAAATCTACTTAACCCTCCCTCCAGCAGAATGGGGTGAACCCAAACTTTCGCAAAAAAATCGCCTACTCATGTTTCACCCTGTATCTTTTAGCAGGTGGCCGGAAATCTGTTAAGAACTGGAAATTAAATAGTAATTGGAGCATCCTTTCACTCCTCAAAATTTGAACAAAATCGGCCTGCTAGTTTTTGAGTTATACCTTTTCAAAAAGTGACCAAAAATTGGGGTGTTCGAGTTCGATTGACGCGTAGTTTATATACCTGCAAATCTGGACCAAGAACTCGAACCTATGCACACGACACGTAGCAAGTGTATTGTGGTACCTATTTGAGCGACTCTAAAGAACCTACATTATCTTCTTACGTCATTATTAACTAGTGTATCAGATGCTGCTTGACGACCAATGGAAAATTGGCAAATGGCAAATCAAAGAAAGCGACTTCAACAATATTGTAATATGAATTTTTCGTGAGAAAATGTTTGCAATTCATACGCGAATTATTTTGAAATACTTGATGAACTCACTTCTGGGAGCTATTCTGTAATACTGATTACATTGGCATTCATTCAAAAATTTCAAACTCTAGATTTCGACAAAAAAGAAGAATTCTAAAGATATCTACATAGAACCTTAAGCTATCATCCCTCGATCAGACAAAGTTATTTTGTTATAGTCATCTATATGCCTGTGTCGGCAGAGACTAGGTACGCCTTCTGGAATTGCACCTTCGAGGGTATGGGCAAAAGTAATTCGAATGATAAATTTAAGCTGGAAATTTCCCTTGTGCAAATTATACTGGAAATTTTGCATGCAGATTGTCAAAATTAAGAAGTGGAAATTTTTGGAAATATCCCGGAGAAAATTTCCAGAATTGTCATTTTTGACATTGATGCCCGCTTTTCCATTTAAAACGTATTGATGTCAGAAATCTGTCAAAGTGTATATTTTTTGACTAACGCAATTTAAATGGAAAAAATCAATAACAATCACCATCAATAAAAAAATTCAACAAGACGTAGTAAATAGACTTCAAACTCGGGAAATTTCCTATCAAAATATAACTCGTGCATAAAATATTTCCTAAGGGAAATTTTAAAAAATTTCGTCGTTAGCCAATTTTTTTGAACAACTGATAACTGCTGGACTGATCACCGAATGGTCCCATCTGTTATGACTCTACAAGCACCACCAGAACAGAAACGACTGCAACGCAGGTTAAATATTGAACGACTGATAGATGAAGACAGCAATACAGACTTCCAGTTAAATTGGAACATTTCAATTCGATTCTATTCTAATCATGCACAAATCGAAATTTTATTAAGTTTTTTCCCAAATCCCACAAGTTAAAAACTAAATTTAATAATATTAATATTACTTATCTGTAGAAAATTGGAAAAATAGTCCATTCTTCCCACAGTGAAGTAGTGGAGAGTTTCACTTCTTGATATTATCTGTACTGTAGTATTTGATAATTTCTTATTATATTTTTATTTCCAGCTTTTTTTACAATGAACGGACACAACGGACATCAGAACGGAGACACGAACGGTTGCGGCGGCGACATCATCGCCCAAAATCAGCTGAAAGGGTGCTGGACCATCGGCCTGATCAACTCGAAATTCCGTTACTTGACCGCCGAAACCTTCGGGTTCAAAATCAACGCCAACGGGACGTCATTGAAGAAAAAACAAATCTGGACTTTGGAACCGGACACGACCAGTTCCGGAGAAAGTAAGAACTGATTTTGAATATTTGAGGTTTTCACTACTACCTACATTAAAGTTGAATTTCATTATATTACCTTTTTACATAAAAAAAGGAAGAAAAACATTCAAATAAAAAAGAAAAAAAAAAAGAAAAATAATAAAACAAAAAAATCAAAAAATTAAAAAGAAGAAAAAAAAAATGAAAAAAGAGAAAAAACTGAAACTTGATTCAAAATGGAATAATTTTTAATAATTTTTTCATATACAAAATGAGTTTAGGAACCAATTCCCAATAAGTGAAAACTTTATCGATAAATTTGTTTTTCTTTCGTTGTAGGTCTGATCTATTTGAGATCCCACCTGGACAAATATTTGGCGGTGGACTCTTTTGGGAACGTGACTTGCGAAAACGAAGAAAAAGATCCGGGCAGCAAGTTCCAAATAAGCGTTGCAGAAGACGGCACTGGCCGATGGGCGTTGAAAAACGTCGTTAGAGGCTACTTTTTGGGAGCTTCCGCTGATAAACTTACTTGCACGGCTAAAGTGAGTAAATATTATCGATAATTATTTATTTTCCCTTCATCTATATAAGGAAAAGATTCTTCCTGCAAGTGTCCATTCTACACAGTGTTGTCAACTTGGTAAAATAACTACCAGATCTGGTAATATCGACCCCGGTTTTAGTAATGAAGATTTTCAAAATATATCTAGTAATATTTCTGGTTATTTGACAATTTGACATTTTATTCCAGCAAAATTCTGGTATTTTCGCATTAGCAATCAATAATCTATTTTTCTTGAATTTATGGTCGTTTGCACCGTCTATTTTGAAGGAACTTTAACGATAATCAACGCTTAAAGGGACATTTTTACATGTTCGAATTTGACATTGGACATTTGAATGTGCAATTTGAACCAATAGGAAAGAACTTTGCAAAAAATAGATCGCTATTTCGCGTCTTGTTATGCCAAATGTTACCAATATACCCATTAGGGCCGGTTTATTCACCTTCTGATAAACTGTCAGGTATGCAATCTGACCCATATATAAACGAAATATATGTTATCCCATTGGTTGGCCAGTTATCCGTCGACCAATAGAATTATAGAACGGTGCACATATCTTGCAGAGAGTTACCAAGGAGCTTATCTGAAGATGAACAAACCGGGCCTAAGCATGTTTACCAATTTCTGTAATGTTATGTTATACAGAATGGATTTTTTTTTTACAATAATGTATTTGTTTGTATATAGGTATCCTGTGTAGGTATACCTACATTAGGTATGCAGTGTTATTTTCTCTGAATAAGTTTTATTTTTCCATACTAGATATTGTTGTTATTGCATTTTTATTTTAAACCTAACGAAAAAAAAAAATTAAAATAAACAATTGAAATCTAAAAATTTTAGCAAAATTATTGTTTAGCAACGAAGACCTAGTAATATTCAGGTATTGGCAGGATTGAGAAAAATCTAATAATATTCTGTTATTCCAAGTTTTATAATCTGATAAAATGGCCATTCATATAGTTGGCAACACTGATTCTACAATTTGCTAAGGAAGCTTTTCTGGAGACATTCGCTAGACATGCCTATACCATTTTAATTGTTGTTTTTTCGAATATCGTCAACTGTGTACTTGACTTGATATTCAGTACTTTGCAACTTTCTCGTTTCTCTTTTGATTTGCCGGCAGCCGGTAGCTCGCCTCCCTCCATTTTGGTAGCTTCTATAGTATTTTATTCGATCGGTCCATAAGTTGCCACACTTCCACGTGATCCAGATTATGTTGTACAAGGATAAATTAACATTCAAATTTTTTTTAACTCCTGATTTTGAAAATTCTCTTCCAGGTTCCTGGTGACGCCGAATTCTGGCACGTCCACTTAGCCGCCCGACCTCAAATGAATCTCCGTTCGGTGGGCAGAAAACGGTTTGCTCATTTGTCCGAAAATCTGGACGAAATCCATGTCGACGCCAACATCCCTTGGGGCGAAGATACTCTTTTCACTTTGGAGTTCAGGCAGGATGAGGGCGGCAAATACGCCATACACACTTGCAACAATAAATATTTGTCGTTGAATGGTAAGTGCTCACTGTCTACCATCTACTAACGTTGTTTATAAAATATTTTTTCAAATTATTTCTCTAAGGAAAACTGGTAGAGACTTGCAATAAAGACTGTCTATTCTCGGCCGAGTACCACAGCGGACAACTAGCGCTCAGAGACCGTCAAGGTCAATATCTGAGCCCCATTGGATCCAAGGCTTTGCTTAAGAGCCGCTCCAACACCGTTACCAAAGACGAACTGTTTTCTTTGGAAGATTCTTTGCCTCAGGCCAGTTTTGTAGCCGCTCTGAATAGCCGGTTCGTCAGTGTCAAACAAGGTAAGAGATTTTACTTATTCGCGACTTTATTTTCGACAACTTTACTCGTCTGAAGAAATGAAGAAATAACTGATGAAATGAAAATTACTTGAAGTTGAAGTTAAGATAAAATCTGCAGCAAAATATTTCATTGTAGAAGTGATATTCATACCAGAACTCGATGAAATCTACCTGATGGTCTGACTAGCGGACGATTGTCTCCATTGAAACTGCATTATTTACTTCTCCTATAATTTATGGATTTATCATTGTCATCATTACAGGATAGAACTATATATTCATCATTGAACTTCTGGAAAATAAATAATTACTTTAGTAATTTTCAATTTTAATGTAATCAAGATATTCTTCTGTCAAACTTTCAACCTTTGATCTTGTGACCAGACTTCTAGGATTAAGTATTACATTACATCCATATACCTAATATTAATATCAGTTTTTCATGAGTCGCTGTCTTCGGTTCTAATAAATCTATTGGTCTTAAGAGGTCGAAAAATAATTGAAACAATTATTTCTGGCGTCTGCTTGTAGTCAATTACCCGGCTGGTAACGGAACTTGCCGGCATCGAAAAAAAAAATTGCATGTAATGTTAAGTAATCAAAGCGAAGATTAACAGTAGATATGCCTTTACGGTTTGTGTATGCAATTATCTGTGTACTGGTTCTATTAGCGCAGTATATAGATTGACTTGGAAATATTTTTCTAAAAGTAACTATGGTTTATTTTTTTCCAAGATAGATTTTGGCATTGTCAACTTTGAAACATAAACAATGCCGCTAATGCCGCTTATTGGTCGCTATTGTAAAACTAATGTCAACCTGCAGAAACACCTCATTTTGCGACCAATCAGGGTCAAGCGTTATTGTTTATGTTTCAAAGTTTTCAATGTCAAAATCTATCTTGGGAAAAAATAAAGTGTAGAGAATTTATAAGTATTTTCAACCTTCAAATTAAGGGTCAAATAACACACAACATCAAATCTCACATAGCAAGACGAACTGAATTCAATAAGGTTCTCTTCTTTAAATTGAAATCAAAAAGAAATAAGCTCTTTCATACTTATGCCAAAATTCTAGCCAAATGATAATAATAAAGTCTCAGATCGACCAAAACTATCGATGGTAATTAATTTAACAGAATTCTAGTATTCTCCAAAAGCCAATAGAAACACAAGATAACTTTCTTGCCAAAAATATCCCAAAATTATCCAATTCGGGAGATACATTTTGTTGTTGTTTTACATTGCTTTTCAAGAATTTCCCATGTCGCGTTTTTCACAGGAAAAATGTAAAAATTTAGCATAATCAGCCGTATGAATAAAAATAGAGCATTTGCTTCTAAGCAAAAGGTAGAAGTATAAGCAAAAGCTTCAAGTAAAAGGTAGAAGTAGAAGCATTTACTTCATATCATATGAATAATGAAGACCTTTTACTTGCTTCAAAGAAATGAAGTTAAAGATATTACCTGTTGTACCTGTTGCTTGAATCTGGCTCGAATGCCAAATTAAACCACCAGAACGATAATATCAATGGACTTTGACATTCCATAGGAAGTGGTAGTAAAAAAACGCCAATCATGGAAGAACACAAAGCCACCGCAAGCATTATGGCACCGTTGATTGGTGGTACACAATCACACAGAGATGGTTCGAAGGTAACGGAAGGAGTCGGTCTTGGAATAACTGAACCAAACTTTAAAGTTTAAACTCTCATTAGCAATGGGCAAAACGTCCACAAAATTTCAAACTGAGGTTCTGGCCATAAGCATCTGTGCCAAAGATTGTCTTAAAAGATACCTTTTAAGAGAGCACATTTACGTACTGTCCGACAGTCAAGCGGCTCTAAAGGTTCTAGAACCCAATCATGTGCAATTTTCAGCTAGTTTGGGAGGGTAAAATATCCTTAAACAACTGGCTGATAGGAATAAAGTGGAGAGGGCAACGAGGAGGCGGGCTGTCTCACGAAGCAAGGCGCTTTAACACCTTTTCAAGGCCCAGTGGCCTTCTGTGTACTAATGAGAAGCCACGTCTCCAAAGAAATCAACAGATGAAGAAGGTTCATATATCTGAGATCTGAACAGATTCTTGACAATAAACAGAAGAGACATTGGAAGAGTCGTTGGTCGACTGCTCACTGGGCATTTTCTGGTGAAATCACCTAAAAACAATAGGCAAATCAGTTTACGTTTACTGCAGATCTTGCGAACAAGCATTAAAGACTACAGAACACTTAGTCTGTGAATGCCCTGGTCGCTTCTGCAAAAGGCTGAAATACCTTGCTCATACCCCAAGAGGTGAGTACTTTACCACCCAGGAAGCTGGCTTCCTTTGGAAGGAGCCTACAAATCTTGAACACTAGAGCAGCTGGAACAAGCTATAACGACTGCTAATGCAATCTACAATCTACAAAAAAACGGGACATAGGAATATTCGGAAATAATTTACCAAAATAGTAAACATACATCTGCTCTGGAGCAGATGCATTTTGCAAGGAGTAAATGCTCCCAATTTGAAGCAAATACTCTCTTTTATTTATAAGAAAAAGAGTATTTGCTTTTTCCTGGAGCATTTGCTTCCGACTTTTAAGTATAAGGTTTTGCTTGAACTTTTATTCATACTGGATGAAGCATTTGCTTCAGATTTTGCGGGAAAAAGCAAATGCTCTTTTTTATTCATAGGGCAGAATGTGAATACATAAACCAATGAAAGCTTCTTCATCATATATTCTGTTGCCGAAAGAAACAGCTAATAGAAAAGCCGTGGTGCATGTAAAAAATAACGATTAATTCTGTTTTGGATGGAGTATTATAAGCGCACTATTTCCAGTTGACAGAAATACTGAAACGACAACTTCATACTCTGATTTTCTGGCATTTAAATTTTGATGGACTAGATTTTCCCATTATCTCCCCCAGGATCGAAGAATCAAGAGAAAAATCACGATGCCCAAAAGAAAATACATGATATATTGAAGAAAATACAATTTTATTTTTCCCACAAAGGAGATAATTGTTCTGGAAAAGTGAATGACCTTGAAATTTGTAAAAAAAATTGCCTGCGGCGCATTTACGGGGAGGCGCCCCCTGATCCAAGTACCATTTACTCCCCTCCCAGACTGCTTGTCAGGCGTCGCCACTGTAGAATGGGTACCTTTTACTTTTTGCTACAAAAATTTGAAAATTTTCGGTGATTTTCCAAAAAAGTATGGAAATGTAGGGAGATGCTTTGTTTCACATTGCTGTTAAAGGTTGATTTTCAAAAATTTCCCATATCGTAGTTTTTCGCAAGAAAAATGTAAAAGTTTGGCATAATCTACCCTATGAATAAAAAAGGGCATTTGCTTTTTCTCACAAAATACAAAGCAAATGCTTCATCCAGTATGAATAAAAGTTCAAGTAAAATCTTATACTTAAAAGTCGGAAGCAAATGTTCCAGGAAAAAGCAAATACTCTTTTTCTTATGAATAAAAGAGAGTATTTGCTCCAGATTGGGAGCATTTACTCCTTGCAAAATGCATATCGACGGTGATCTGACAATACCTGCTAACTGACATTTTATTCAAAAATTAGATTTTTCTACAGTTAGCCTTGTATTTTTGTTAGGCACAATACGATAGAGCCTGCTATCTGCTATCTGCTTTCAATTAATATTTAATACGTCTGTTTAAAATTTAGATATTCACTTGTAAATTTATTTAAATAAGAACGGTTTTTTATTCCCCCTGTGAAATTAACGTTTATGCACATAGCAGGTATTGTCAGATCACCGTCGATATGCTCCAGAGCAGATGTACGTTTACGATTTTGGTAAATTTTCGAATATTCTTATTTCCCGTTTTTTTTTGTAGATTATAGATTGCATTAGGAATCGTTACAGCTTGTTCCAGCCGCACTAGTGTCTAAGATTTGTAAGCTTCTTCCAAAAGAGGCCAGCTTCCTGGGTGGGTAAAGTGCCCACCTCTTGGGGTGTTAGCAAGGTATTTTAGCTTTTTGCAGAAGTGACCAGAGCATTCACGGACTTGTTTTTATTGCTTGTTCGCAAGAATTGCAGTAATCGTTGTCTGATTTGCCTATTGTTTTTAGGTGATTTCACCAGGTAATGCCCAGTGATCAGTCGACCAACGACTCTTCTAATATTTAAAATTCTTCTGTTCACCATGAAGTAGTTGTTCAGATCTCAGATTCTTCATCTGTTGATTTCTTTGGGAGACGTGATGTGGCTTTTCATTAGTACACAAAAAGGCTTTGGGCGTGGAAAAGGTGTTAAAGCGCCTTGCTTCATGAGACAGCCGCCTCCTTGTTGCCCTTGTTACTTTATTCTTACCAGCCAGTTGTTTAAGGATATTTCTACCATCCCAAACTAGCTGAAAATTGCACTTGATTCTAGAGCCTTTAGAGCCGCTTGACTGTCGGATAGTATGTGAATGTGCTCTCTTAAAAGGCCTCTTCTCGGGCTTCTTTCAAGACAATCTTGGGCACAGATGTTTATGGCCAGAACCTCAGTTTGAAATTTTGTGGACGTTTTGCTCATTGCTAATGAGAGTATAAACTTTAAAGTTTGTCCAGACCAGTTTGGTTCCCAGACTGACTCCTTCCGTTAGCTTCGAACTGTGTGACTGTGCACCACAATTACTGTATTCCTTTTATACATCAAGTTACACCGAATGAACTCCTCGGAGTCACTCCAAAACACACAATTCAGAATTTATTATTATTTTTTAATATTAACATTACTGTCATTACCTAAAAGGGCTTCTTGCATCCCTCGCAAATTTGGTGCATCCTCAACGGGTAAAAGGAATACAGTAAATGATGCGTTGTCCGCTCGCAGTGGCTTTGCGTTCTTCCATGATTGGCGTTCTTTCACAACTATTTCCTATGGAATGTCAAAATCCATTGATGTTATCGATTTGGTGGTTTACTTTGGCATTCAAGCCTTAGATTCAAGTAACAGGTACAACAGTCAACAGGTAATATCTTTTACTCCATTTCTTTGAAGCATATGCTTGCAAGTAAAAGGTCTTCATTATTCATATGATATGAAGTAAATGCTTCTACTTCTACCTTTTACTTATGCTTCTACCTTTTGCTTAGAAGCAAATGCTCTATTTTTATTCATACGGCTGAATGAGCTCTTAACCTTCTACCTTTTACTGAAAAAATTTGAAAATTTTCGCGTTAGTATGTATGGAGATGCCAGGGACGTAGCAAGTCAAAACCGGGCCCTGGTGCAAGACTAGAGCACAGCGGGCCCCCTTCACCATGGGCATCGGAAGTTTCATATTTTCAAATTCATTGACTGTTTGCGGGGGAGGGGGAGGTTATGGGCAAAATGGCTCATGGCAAATTCGTAAGTTTTTGGGAGGGTAACAGAATGAGGTTTTTCGGCAACCGTTCTGAAAGTACATACTTTTCGAACGCGTTTTACTTAAGAAAGTATGCCTTTTTAAGCCTAGGCCGGGATGTGATTACTTAAGCCAAGAAGTGATTATACCGGGTGGGGCACGAAAAACTTTCCACCCAGGTTTTCTCAGGTGTTAAATGTTTGATCAAAAATCGCTCAGACACGTCAATTTTTGTTTTTTGGGGGACACATTTTATTGGTATTCTCACCCTCTACCTGTGAACCCCTAAGTGGGGGTGCCAAGTACCCACAAAATTTCAAATAAAGGGGAGGTCGAGTGATACGTCATTTGATAGCTATTTTCATTAAGATTATATCCCCGAAGTTTCAAGTTGCTACTATTTACCCTGTCGAAATGGCGGCTTGTCAAAGTTAGGAAAAATCAATGGAAAAATGCTGTGTGGTTTTTACCTGTTATCTACGCATAGGTGTGAGGTGTGACAGGTAAAAACTATACAGCTTAGATTATCGAATGTAATACCACAAGAGGTTTCAGGATTACCGGATAATACTTTTACCTGTCACGAAACCTGTTACGCAACAACACCACGACTCCGAAGGAGGAGTGGTGTTGCTGGTAACGCGTTGAGTGTCAGGTAAAAGTATTAGGTAATCCTGAAACATCGAGTGGTATTCAAAAGGTTATACAACGAACTAAACTTCAATACTTTATCAATCTTTATAATCATTAATGACAAATTGACAATATTGCCACCAAGCGCGATAATCCCAAAAGGCTTATCACTTATTAAGCCTCTCGTGTCATATGGGAATAATGTACAGTGAGTTGTATAATCGAAAAAAAGCATTTATCCTAACTTTGACATGCCGCCATGTCGGCAGGGTTAATAGTAGCAACTTAAAACTTCGGGGATATAATTTCAATGAAAATAGCTACCAAATGACATATCACTCGACCCATCTTTCCATTTGAAATTTTGCGGGTACCTGTCACCCCACACTTGAGAAAACCTGGGTGGAAAGTTTTTCGTGCCCCACCCGGTATACTTTCCGACCTAGTTTGGAGAGTATGCTCTTTGCGGCCAAAGCATAGTATACGTAATACTCCTGGAAAGTGTTTTTTCGGACTCGCAGACTAGAATCTTATCTACTCGTCCAAAAAACAGTAATTTCCAGACTCCTCACGCAATATACTATTTTTGATGAGTCTAGAAAACTCCAAAAATTCATTAAATTTTGTTGACAAAAATGTAAAGTAAATGTGACATTAAAAATTTGAAACTGATTACGCATTGGCATTGTTGTGACAAAAGAGCGGCAGGTAAATTTTTTTCTGACTGCTATAATGACTTTTAGGGACTAGGCCGAATATTTCGAAATGGGTCCGTAAAATCCTTGCGTGAAATAGACATTTTTGAGAGCTAATACACGAATGAGATTGACTATTGACAATATTGACACGAGTAGTACGAGTACTAGGAGTCGGAGGACTGACTGAAAAGAAATCTGTAGAGATCGATATTACAGTTTTCTGTTTCGGTTTAAAATTGCCAAAGCGAATATTGCTGGGGCGGGCGTGATTTTTCATTTTCTTTTTTTTATTTTCTTGTATATTGTGTCTAAAAAGTGGCAGGACACGCCGGGCCCCTTTGGGGCCCTGGCCCTTGTGCGCGGCACGACCTGTTGCTACGTCCCTGAGAGATGCATTTATTCTACATTGCTTTATGAAGATTGATTTTCAAGAATTTTCCAAATCGTGGTTTTCACAGTAAACATGTAAAAGTTTGGTATATTGAGCTGTTATAGAAGACGTTGTTTTGAAGATGTCCATAAGATGTTGTAAATGCAAATCTTGAAGACAACTATTTGGTACAACTGGGCCTAGAAGTGAATACAAGAGCTTGGTGGTAGCCCCGAAACAATTTATATGCGACGTTGCAATTTTTGGCATTTTCATGTTTGGAATCAGCGCCACGCCACGCCACTACAGTTGTTTATTATTATCACCCGGCCTTTTGAGTTTTGAGTGGACACAGAATATAATAACCTTTATTACCGACTGACATATAATGTAAGTATTATATTTGTGATTTTGGCAGTATAATGCCATATATTATTCCCGCAGGGATTAATGGTCATTAATCCCGCTTGCACACCAATCACAAAATTTCTCAAATTAAATAAGTAGTACTACCATGGAAACAATATACCTGAATAAACTCAAAAGTGTCAGTGTCAAACGCGTAGTGCTTGTGTATTTGTATTGAGATGGATGAACAAAGAGCGTTTTTGGAAAGGAAATTTCAAATAAATTAATTTGTCGTAAATAAAGTAGAGTATACTACTCGCAATAATGGCTATTATTCCCTCGGAATGTTACTCCCTCGCCGCTAACGCGGCTCAGTTCGTAAATATTCCTCGGGATTAATAGCTATCATTATTGACTCGTGGTATAATCTACTATTAATAATTTGATTATACTGCTTATGATTGAATAAATTGGAAATTGAATAAAATTGAAACTACAAATTTTGTATTTTGAAGCACTGCCTTTTGCATGGTTGGAGTGGAACTGGAAACTCGTTTGTTCTACAGGGCCGAAAATTTTTACATATCAAATTCGGAAAAAAATAGTTATTTTTCTAACTAGTGCGAGAAATACCATTTCTCGCAAGTGTTAAAAGCCTAGTACTCATAACAGCGAAATTCGATCTATTTTGACATTCCTTCGACAATTTGACGTTTTATGTGTGAATCAAACGTCAAATTGTCGAAGCAATGTCAAAAAAGAGCGAATTTCGCGGTTATGACTACTAGGCTTAAGGAACATAATTTTTCTCAAGGGTGTGCGGAAAGATTACTCTTTGTGCATGCCAAACGTTTTTTTTTCCGCACATTCGTAGGAAAAAAACGGATCATCCTAGATTTAGGTGTCAAGAAAATGGCAGAGATTATCCTGTTTTCAATCCCTAGTAGGACTGCTTATTGAGCTAAAAGCAGGGATGTGCCGTAGACTATGAAATCTACTTTACGCGGTTTGTCTACTCGTTGTCTACGTATTGTTTACATCCACTTTATTCCATGTAGACTATGTGAACTATGTAGACAATGTGTAGACAACAGAAAATTTGAAATTTGAGTAATTTTTTTGAAAGTTTGCATTGCATTAAATTTATATTGTATCAAATTAGACATCTGCAGTTTAATTAACTTTACAAAGCAAAAAACAAAACAAAGCAAAAACAGAAACATAACCTTAAAGGCCTGCCAACTGTCAAAAATTGTATACTTTACGCGTTGTCTACATATTTTACACGTTGTCTACATAGATTACATAGTTTACATTGTCTACGCGTTGTTTACACCAGACGTAGACAATCTTTGTTTACGCGTAGATGCCCATCTCTGGCTAAAAGTGTACCAACTGCTATATCAGCTGCATACCTCAACTCTTGGAGTAAAATGCATTATTTGAGTTTAAAGCACACGAAAGAATGAATTCCTAAACGTTAAAATCTTGTTAAAATCACCTTTTCTTCATTAAAAATCGACGAAAAAATCAAATAACGAGTACAGCCTGAATCGCAAGCCTTCCATCGAGGTCTGCGGGTGACGTCATCACTATTAGCAGCTGTGGCGACGTCACTCGCAGACCCTGCCTGCTCAAGAATTGGTGAACATACGCCTTATTAGGATAAGCAATCCTGTTTACGATTGTTGTATAAAAATGTCGAAAATTCCAACAAAAACCAAATTTTTCATTGCACAAACAAACTAGCATCTACAAAAAGTTTTGTTCTGACCATTGAAAAATAAACAATTTTCGTCAAAAATATTCTAAAAACTGTTGTTTTCGTCACTCGTTAAACAATAAACATTGTTCGCACCTGTTAGGATAATCTAACCCCAAACAAAATAATATACTTTGACGTCAATTTGGCAACGCAGCACTCCTTACCTCAACCTTTTAGAATTGTTTTGGAGCTCCCACCAAGCTCTTATGAAGTGAATAATGGTTCATTTATATATTATATTCAAAGACTTCTCTGAGACGTTGTAGACGTCTTTAAAATGTCTTAGTTCTGAAAACGTCTTCAGGCAGCCGTTTATGAAAGACGTTGGGTTTTATATCATACGACGTCTTTAAAGATGTCTTAAAGACTTCTTGAATGTCGTTTGTGGACATTTTAGGGTCTACAAAAACAACAGAATTCGTTTCGCATTCAATTTAGAAGTTACTGTAAACTATTTAGAATGTTACAGAACACTTTAGAACTTTAATAAGCCTTTTGGAAAGTTCAAAACACTTAAAATTCAATCAGAATTTCCAAAATGATTTTGTAACGCTTCAGAATATTTTCAGACATTTCAGAACCAATTTAGAATGTCCCAAAATATTGAAAAATCTATTTACAATTTCCATTAGCATTTTAGAAAAATTCAGAAGTTTTAAACCCATTTTAGAATGCGCCAAAACACTCAAACACTCTAGAATCTCCAGAAACATTTTGAAAAATGTTAGATTCTTAAGATTCAGGTTAGACCTTCGATAAGCATCCGAAACAGATCCATTAAATTAAGTCAGAATGCATGGAAACGTTGTGTCCAATGAAAAATACAATTAAGACATTTTGTAGAAGTTACCTTCTTCAACAACCAGATCTGCACTGACAGAAAAAAAAAACTTCATTGATTATAAAGTACAAATCAAGATTTGTTCATTTTCTTTTTGACTCATAATTTTATTGCTAATAGGTATATCTTCAATACCTACCTGTTTTACAATGTAATAGAATCATAATTACTTATAAGTCCTAGAATGAAGATTAATAAAATGTAATAGGAAATTCCTCGATTCAAATCCTTTCAAGCTGTAAAATTAATTTTTGTTGCTAAATACAATCCTCTACGATAATTGCAAGACATATGTGTGTGGTAAACGAAGATTATTAAGAAGAATTGTTTTATAATGGCTTACTAAATTGTATAGTATTTCAACTATTATTATACTTATAAGACTAATGTTTCTCTTTGAGTACAAATTAAAACAGGATTTTCTTCAATAAGAATAAGACATTCCAGAGAACGAAACGTGAATGCAAAATATATACCTATCTAATCTTTGCTTTTGTATTTCTACAAAGCTGCTCTCTATACAACACACTAAGTGCCAATTTAAAGCCGACACGTCCATAATCGTAAATCGACTTTTAACGATTACAACGCCATTAAGGTGGGAAAAAATTTAGTGGATGGATTTGAACAAATTTCAAGGAATGTAACTCGAAACGTTTTATGGGTGACTATAACTATATCATATTTGAAATAAATTCTAATCAAAGGCGTTTCCCTGTCTATTTCCATTTTTTTCTTGTTATCCATTTTTCAGCTCTTCTGGCAATCTTCTCATTAAAGTCAAGTCAATCAAAACATTCGACTTTGTAACAAGATCAAAACTGAGTTGTTCCAGTTATCAGGAAAACTTCAGCCATAAATTCTAGAAAGTTATAATCTTTATTGCAAGTAGTCCCAATCTGGTCATTTTTATCACCTCTGTAACTACTCCATTATTCCTAGGAGCTTTATTGTTTCTTTGGAGGATTTTGGATTTCATCCATGGAGATATCTAAGAATATCTCCCGATTTTTGATTTTTCCTTAAAGATATTCTATTGAATGTATTGCCTGTTGAGTTGGTTTCACAAAATGTTTCCACTATGACGTATTAGATGTCTTTTCTGTGGTTTCATCTGTGAGTTTGAAGATTTCTCTTTTTCCACTTGCAAATTTTCTCTTCATTATTTTCATGCTCTCATTAGTCATTTCCTTTAATTGTCGGTGTAACTTTGTTGTTTTTGAAGTGTCTTTAATCTTTCCTGATGGCTTTGAAGATATCTTTATTAACTGTGCTGATTGTCTGTGGGTTGGCGTCTCTGTTGTTTTTTTTTGCATTCTAATTTTAGTTTCTATCCTAAATTTCTGCTTTTTCACTTTTGTGGGACAGAATTTCTTACGGCTGTTATTGTGTCGACTATTATATTGTTGTTGGTTATCGTATTCATTAACAAATTAGAATGTGTTCAATACTCTCACATACCCAACAAGCAGCTTTTCCAGTCTCATAGCATTCTTTCATTTTCAGATAAAATATTTTTCAACAAAAAACAAAACATTTCAATCAAGACGTATAAAATCGCTGAAATGTGAAATGGATTCTTTTGTCCGGTCAACAATAACGACTCTCTGTACTCAACAACATCATGTTTTGTTTCGCTTATCTTCATGCACTCCGCCCATTTATTATCTCTCGCGGTCGACAACTTTGAATAAAGCGCATTCCTACTCAAGATAACTGCAGAGAGGCTAATTATACATTTCAGCCATATCTGCAGGAAATAAGTTAACAAAGAATGGAATAATTTTGCCTTGTAAAAACGCACTCGCAAGCATTGAGGAGGGTGAGAAATCTTTTAAAAGAATTATGTATGACGCACCCTACCGTAATATGGGTTTTCGTGGGCCACCCCCGCTTGAGGGTTGAGTCATTTAAATGGCATAACATTTCAGAGGGATAAAAATAAATATTTATTTAGTCTAAGGTCAGTGTAAAATTAGACAGGGATTTGAAACGGAATAAGGCATAAGGCACAGCAATTTGATAAGTAGTATAATCTCTAATCTGCATAATTTTTTGTCAGGATGTTATCCGACAGATTGAACTTGTGTTAAAGTTTTGTTAGTGAGAAGTTATCCATAAAATCTCAGCCATAAAATTAGCGAATCGCGGTTAGGCCTTCTTTCAACTATACCGGCCGGATTCTCATAAATTCTAAGGGCTATTTTTGTGCCACATTAGAAATATCTATGAATGTTAGTTACTACTACTAACAATCATTAATCAACCAAAATTAGTTTTGTGAAATGTCCCGCCATCCGAGTGTCTCAAAAAAATTAAAAACCCTAAAAAAGTCCTGATTTTTGTCAATTTTTGATTGTAGTCTCTACACGGTTATTTGTACCACTTTGAAAATAGCTACACATATTAGCTACCACCCCTAGCAATCAAGAAAAATTAATTTTGTGAAAAGTCCCGCCGTCTGAGTGTCTCAAAAAAGTTAAAAACCCTAAAAAAGTCATGATTTTTGTCAATTTTCGATTGTAGTCTCTACACGGTTATTTGTACCACTTTGAAAATAGCTACACATATTAGCTACCACCCCTAGAAATCAAGAAAAATTAGTTTTGTTATGCCCCGCCGTCTGAGTGTCTTAAAAAAATTGAAAACCCTAAAAAAGTCATGATTTTTGTCAATTTTCGATTGTAGTCTCTACACGGTTATTTGTACCACTTTGAAAATAGCTACACATATTAGCTACCACCCCTAGCAATCAAGAAAAATTAATTTTGTGAAAAGTCCCGCCGTCTGAGTGTCTCAAAAAAGTTAAAAACCCTAAAAAAGTCATGATTTTTGTCAATTTTCGATTGTAGTCTCTACACGGTTATTTGTACCACTTTGAAAATAGCTACACATATTAGCTACCATTCCTAGCAATCAAGAAAAATTAATTTTGTGAAATGTCCCGCCGTCTGAGTGTCTCAAAAAAGTTAAAAACCCTGAAAAAGTCATGATTTTTGTCAATTTTCGATTGTAGTCTCTACACGATTATTTCTACCACTTTGAAAATAGCTACACATATTAGCTACCACCCCTAGCAATCAAGAAAAATTAATTTTGTGAAATGTCCCGCCGTCTGAGTGTCTCAAAAAAGTTAAAAACCCTGAAAAAGTCATGATTTTTGTCAATTTTCGATTGTAGTCTCTACATGGTTATTTGTATCACTTTGAAAATAGCTACACATGTTAGCTACCACCCCTAGCAACCAAGAAAAATTAGTTTTGTGAAATGTCCCTCCGTTCGAGTGTCTCAAAAAAATTAGAAACCCTAAAAAAGTCGTGATTTTTGTCAATTTTCGAATGTAGTCTCTACACAGTTGTTTGTGCCGCTTTGAAAATAGCTACACATATAAGCTACCACCCCTAGCAATCAATAAAAATTAGTTTTGTGAAATGTTTCGCCGTCCGAGTGTCTCAAAAAAATTAAGAACCCTAAAAAAGTCATGATTTTTGTCAATTTTCGATTGTAGTCTTTACACGATTATTTGTACCACTTTGAAAATAGCTACACATATTAGCTACCACCCCTAGAAATCAAGAAAAATTAGTTTTGTGTTATGCCCCGCCGTCTGAGTGTCTTAAAAAAATTGAAATCCCTAAAAAAGTCATGATTTTTGTCAATTTTCGATTGTAGTCTCTACACGGTTATTTGTACCACTTTGAAAATAGCTACACATATTAACTACCACCCCTACAATCAATAAAAATTAGTTTTGTGAAATGTCCCGCCGTCTGAGTGTCTCAAAAAAATTAAAAACCCTAAAAAAGTCATGATTTTTGTCAATTTTCGATTGTAGTCTCTACATGGTTATTTGTATCACTTTGAAAATAGCTACACATGTTAGCTACCACCCCTAGAAATCAAGAAAAATTAGTTTTGTGTTATGCCCCGCCGTCTGAGTGTCTTAAAAAAATTGAAATCCCTAAAAAAGTCATGATGTTTGTCAATTTTCGATTGTAGTCTCTACACGGTTATTTGTACCACTTTGAAAATAGCTACACATATTAACTACCACCCCTACAATCAATAAAAATTAGTTTTGTGAAATGTCCCGCCGTCTGAGTGTCTCAAAAAAATTAAAAACCCTAAAAAAGTCATGATTTTTGTCAATTTTCGATTGTAGTCTCTACATGGTTATTTGTATCACTTTGAAAATAGCTACACATGATAGCTACCACCCCTAGCAATCAAGAAAAATTAGTTTTGTGAAATGTCCCTCCGTTCGAGTGTCTCAAAAAAATTAAAAACCCTAAAAAAGTCATGATGTTTGTCAATTTTCGATTGTAGTCTCTACACGGTTATTTGTACCACTTTGAAAATAGCTACACATATTAACTACCACCCCTACAATCAATAAAAATTAGTTTTGTGAAATGTCCCGCCGTCTGAGTGTCTCAAAAAAATTAAAAACCCTAAAAAAGTCATGATTTTTGTCAATTTTCGATTGTAGTCTCTATATGGTTATTTGTATCACTTTGAAAATAGCTACACATGTTAGCTACCACCCCTAG
The DNA here is from genome assembly GCA_917834065.1 of Ceutorhynchus assimilis. Taxonomy (NCBI): domain Eukaryota; kingdom Metazoa; phylum Arthropoda; class Insecta; order Coleoptera; family Curculionidae; genus Ceutorhynchus; species Ceutorhynchus assimilis. The sequence continues at coordinate 11,627 of OU892285.1, read as the reverse complement.
CAATCAAGAAAAATTAGTTTTGTGAAATGTTTCGCCGTCCGAGTGTCTCAAAAAAATTAAGAACCCTAAAAAAGTCATGATTTTTGTCAATTTTCGATTGTAGTCTTTACACGATTATTTGTACCACTTTGAAAATAGCTACACATATTAGCTACCACCCCTAGAAATCAAGAAAAATTAGTTTTGTGTTATGCCCCGCCGTCTGAGTGTCTTAAAAAAATTGAAATCCCTAAAAAAGTCATGATGTTTGTCAATTTTCGATTGTAGTCTCTACACGGTTATTTGTACCACTTTGAAAATAGCTACACATATTAACTACCACCCCCTACAATCAATAAAAATTAGTTTTGTGAAATGTCCCGCCGTCTGAGTGTCTCAAAAAAATTAAAAACCCTAAAAAAGTCATGATTTTTGTCAATTTTCGATTGTAGTCTCTACATGGTTATTTGTATCACTTTGAAAATAGCTACACATGTTAGCTACCACCCCTAGCAATCAAGAAAAATTAGTTTTGTGAAATGTTTCGCCGTCCGAGTGTCTCAAAAAAATTAAGAACCCTAAAAAAGTCATGATTTTTGTCAATTTTCGATTGTAGTCTTTACACGATTATTTGTACCACTTTGAAAATAGCTACACATATTAGCTACCACCCCTAGAAATCAAGAAAAATTAGTTTTGTGTTATGCCCCGCCGTCTGAGTGTCTTAAAAAAATTGAAATCCCTAAAAAAGTCATGATGTTTGTCAATTTTCGATTGTAGTCTCTACACGGTTATTTGTACCACTTTGAAAATAGCTACACATATTAACTACCACCCCTACAATCAATAAAAATTAGTTTTGTGAAATGTCCCGCCGTCTGAGTGTCTCAAAAAAATTAAAAACCCTAAAAAAGTCATGATTTTTGTCAATTTTCGATTGTAGTCTCTACATGGTTATTTGTATCACTTTGAAAATAGCTACACATGATAGCTACCACCCCTAGCAATCAAGAAAAATTAGTTTTGTGAAATGTCCCTCCGTTCGAGTGTCTCAAAAAAATTAAAAACCCTAAAAAAGTCGTGATTTTTGTTAATTTTCGATTGTAGTCTCTACACGGTTATTTGTGCCGCTTTGAAAATAGCTACACATATTAACTACCACCCCTACAATTAATAAAAATTAGTTTTGTGAAATGTCCCGCCGTCTGAGTGTCTCAAAAAAATTAAAAACCCTAAAAAAGTCATGATTTTTGTCAATTTTCGATTGTAGTCTCTACATGGTTATTTGTATCACTTTGAAAATAGCTACACATGTTAGCTACCACCCCTAGCAACCAAGAAAAATTAGTTTTGTGAAATGTCCCTCCGTTCGAGTGTCTCAAAAAAATTAGAAACCCTAAAAAAGTCGTGATTTTTGTCAATTTTCGAATGTAGTCTCTACACAGTTGTTTGTGCCGCTTTGAAAATAGCTACACATATAAGCTACCACCCCTAGCAATCAATAAAAATTAGTTTTGTGAAATGTTTCGCCGTCCGAGTGACTCAAAAAATTAAAAACCCTAAAAAAGTCATGATGTTTGTCAATTTTCGATTGTAGTCTCTACATGGTTATTTGTATCACTTTGAAAATAGCTACACATATTAACTATCACCCCTTCAATCAATAAAAATTAGTTTTGTGAAATGTCCCCGCCGTCTGAGTGTCTCAAAAAAATTAAAAACCCTAAAAAAGTCATGATTTTTGTCAATTTTCGATTGTAGTCTCTACATGGTTATTTGTATCACTTTGAAAATAGCTACACATGTTAGCTACCACCCCTAGCAACCAAGAAAAATTAGTTTTGTGAAATGTCCCTCCGTTCGAGTGTCTCAAAAAAATTAGAAACCCTAAAAAAGTCGTGATTTTTGTCAATTTTCGAATGTAGTCTCTACACAGTTGTTTGTGCCGCTTTGAAAATAGCTACACATATAAGCTACCACCCCTAGCAATCAATAAAAATTAGTTTTGTGAAATGTTTCGCCGTCCGAGTGTCTCAAAAAAATTAAGAACCCTAAAAAAGTCATGATTTTTGTCAATTTTCGATTGTAGTCTTTACACGATTATTTGTACCACTTTGAAAATAGCTACACATATTAGCTACCACCCCTAGAAATCAAGAAAAATTAGTTTTGTGTTATGCCCCGCCGTCTGAGTGTCTTAAAAAAATTGAAATCCCTAAAAAAGTCATGATTTTTGTCAATTTTCGATTGTAGTCTCTACACGGTTATTTGTACCACTTTGAAAATAGCTACACATATTAACTACCACCCCTACAATCAATAAAAATTAGTTTTGTGAAATGTCCCGCCGTCTGAGTGTCTCAAAAAAATTAAAAACCCTAAAAAAGTCATGATTTTTGTCAATTTTCGATTGTAGTCTCTACATGGTTATTTGTATCACTTTGAAAATAGCTACACATGTTAGCTACCACCCCTAGAAATCAAGAAAAATTAGTTTTGTGTTATGCCCCGCCGTCTGAGTGTCTTAAAAAAATTGAAATCCCTAAAAAAGTCATGATGTTTGTCAATTTTCGATTGTAGTCTCTACACGGTTATTTGTACCACTTTGAAAATAGCTACACATATTAACTACCACCCCTACAATCAATAAAAATTAGTTTTGTGAAATGTCCCGCCGTCTGAGTGTCTCAAAAAAATTAAAAACCCTAAAAAAGTCATGATTTTTGTCAATTTTCGATTGTAGTCTCTACATGGTTATTTGTATCACTTTGAAAATAGCTACACATGATAGCTACCACCCCTAGCAATCAAGAAAAATTAGTTTTGTGAAATGTCCCTCCGTTCGAGTGTCTCAAAAAAATTAAAAACCCTAAAAAAGTCATGATGTTTGTCAATTTTCGATTGTAGTCTCTACACGGTTATTTGTACCACTTTGAAAATAGCTACACATATTAACTACCACCCCTACAATTAATAAAAATTAGTTTTGTGAAATGTCCCGCCGTCTGAGTGTCTCAAAAAAATTAAAAACCCTAAAAAAGTCATGATTTTTGTCAATTTTCGATTGTAGTCTCTACATGGTTATTTGTATCACTTTGAAAATAGCTACACATGATAGCTACCACCCCTAGCAATCAAGAAAAATTAGTTTTGTGAAATGTCCCTCCGTTCGAGTGTCTCAAAAAAATTAAAAACCCTAAAAAAGTCGTGATTTTTGTTAATTTTCGATTGTAGTCTCTACACGGTTATTTGTGCCGCTTTGAAAATAGCTACACATGTAAGCTACCACCCCTAGCAGTCAATAAAAATTAGTTTTGTGGAATGTTTCGCCGTCCGAGTATCTCAAAAAAATTAAAAACCCTAAAAAAGTCATGATGTTTGTCAATTTTCGATTGTAGTCTCTACACGGTTATTTGTACCACTTTGAAAATAGCTACACATATTAACTACCACCCCTACAATCAATAAAAATTAGTTTTGTGAAATGTCCCGCCGTCTGAGTGTCTCAAAAAAATTAAAAACCCTAAAAAAGTCATGATTTTTGTCAATTTTCGATTGTAGTCTCTACATGGTTATTTGTATCACTTTGAAAATAGCTACACATGTTAGCTACCACCCCTAGCAACCAAGAAAAATTAGTTTTGTGAAATGTCCCTCCGTTCGAGTGTCTCAAAAAAATTAGAAACCCTAAAAAAGTCGTGATTTTTGTCAATTTTCGAATGTAGTCTCTACACAGTTGTTTGTGCCGCTTTGAAAATAGCTACACATATAAGCTACCACCCCTAGCAATCAATAAAAATTAGTTTTGTGAAATGTTTCGCCGTCCGAGTGTCTCAAAAAAATTAAGAACCCTAAAAAAGTCATGATTTTTGTCAATTTTCGATTGTAGTCTTTACACGATTATTTGTACCACTTTGAAAATAGCTACACATATTAGCTACCACCCCTAGAAATCAAGAAAAATTAGTTTTGTGTTATGCCCCGCCGTCTGAGTGTCTTAAAAAAATTGAAATCCCTAAAAAAGTCATGATTTTTGTCAATTTTCGATTGTAGTCTCTACACGGTTATTTGTACCACTTTGAAAATAGCTACACATATTAACTACCACCCCTACAATCAATAAAAATTAGTTTTGTGAAATGTCCCGCCGTCTGAGTGTCTCAAAAAAATTAAAAACCCTAAAAAAGTCATGATTTTTGTCAATTTTCGATTGTAGTCTCTACATGGTTATTTGTATCACTTTGAAAATAGCTACACATGTTAGCTACCACCCCTAGAAATCAAGAAAAATTAGTTTTGTGTTATGCCCCGCCGTCTGAGTGTCTTAAAAAAATTGAAATCCCTAAAAAAGTCATGATGTTTGTCAATTTTCGATTGTAGTCTCTACACGGTTATTTGTACCACTTTGAAAATAGCTACACATATTAACTACCACCCCTACAATCAATAAAAATTAGTTTTGTGAAATGTCCCGCCGTCTGAGTGTCTCAAAAAAATTAAAAACCCTAAAAAAGTCATGATTTTTGTCAATTTTCGATTGTAGTCTCTACATGGTTATTTGTATCACTTTGAAAATAGCTACACATGATAGCTACCACCCCTAGCAATCAAGAAAAATTAGTTTTGTGAAATGTCCCTCCGTTCGAGTGTCTCAAAAAAATTAAAAACCCTAAAAAAGTCGTGATTTTTGTTAATTTTCGATTGTAGTCTCTACACGGTTATTTGTGCCGCTTTGAAAATAGCTACACATATTAACTACCACCCCTACAATTAATAAAAATTAGTTTTGTGAAATGTCCCGCCGTCTGAGTGTCTCAAAAAAATTAAAAACCCTAAAAAAGTCATGATTTTTGTCAATTTTCGATTGTAGTCTCTACATGGTTATTTGTATCACTTTGAAAATAGCTACACATGTTAGCTACCACCCCTAGCAACCAAGAAAAATTAGTTTTGTGAAATGTCCCTCCGTTCGAGTGTCTCAAAAAATTAGAAACCCTAAAAAAGTCGTGATTTTTGTCAATTTTCGAATGTAGTCTCTACACAGTTGTTTGTGCCGCTTTGAAAATAGCTACACATATAAGCTACCACCCCTAGCAATCAATAAAAATTAGTTTTGTGAAATGTTTCGCCGTCCGAGTGTCTCAAAAAAATTAAAAACCCTAAAAAAGTCATGATGTTTGTCAATTTTCGATTGTAGTCTCTACATGGTTATTTGTATCACTTTGAAAATAGCTACACATATTAACTATCACCCCTTCAATCAATAAAAATTAGTTTTGTGAAATGTCCCGCCGTCTGAGTGTCTCAAAAAAATTAAAAACCCTAAAAAAGTCATGATTTTTGTCAATTTTCGATTGTAGTCTCTACATGGTTATTTGTATCACTTTGAAAATAGCTACACATGTTAGCTACCACCCCTAGCAACCAAGAAAAATTAGTTTTGTGAAATGTCCCTCCGTTCGAGTGTCTCAAAAAAATTAGAAACCCTAAAAAAGTCGTGATTTTTGTCAATTTTCGAATGTAGTCTCTACACAGTTGTTTGTGCCGCTTTGAAAATAGCTACACATATAAGCTACCACCCCTAGCAATCAATAAAAATTAGTTTTGTGAAATGTTTCGCCGTCCGAGTGTCTCAAAAAAATTAAGAACCCTAAAAAAGTCATGATTTTTGTCAATTTTCGATTGTAGTCTTTACACGATTATTTGTACCACTTTGAAAATAGCTACACATATTAGCTACCACCCCTAGAAATCAAGAAAAATTAGTTTTGTGTTATGCCCCGCCGTCTGAGTGTCTTAAAAAAATTGAAATCCCTAAAAAAGTCATGATTTTTGTCAATTTTCGATTGTAGTCTCTACACGGTTATTTGTACCACTTTGAAAATAGCTACACATATTAACTACCACCCCTACAATCAATAAAAATTAGTTTTGTGAAATGTCCCGCCGTCTGAGTGTCTCAAAAAAATTAAAAACCCTAAAAAAGTCATGATTTTTGTCAATTTTCGATTGTAGTCTCTACATGGTTATTTGTATCACTTTGAAAATAGCTACACATGTTAGCTACCACCCCTAGAAATCAAGAAAAATTAGTTTTGTGTTATGCCCCGCCGTCTGAGTGTCTTAAAAAAATTGAAATCCCTAAAAAAGTCATGATGTTTGTCAATTTTCGATTGTAGTCTCTACACGGTTATTTGTACCACTTTGAAAATAGCTACACATATTAACTACCACCCCTACAATCAATAAAAATTAGTTTTGTGAAATGTCCCGCCGTCTGAGTGTCTCAAAAAAATTAAAAACCCTAAAAAAGTCATGATTTTTGTCAATTTTCGATTGTAGTCTCTACATGGTTATTTGTATCACTTTGAAAATAGCTACACATGATAGCTACCACCCCTAGCAATCAAGAAAAATTAGTTTTGTGAAATGTCCCTCCGTTCGAGTGTCTCAAAAAAAATTAAAAACCCTAAAAAAGTCATGATGTTTGTCAATTTTCGATTGTAGTCTCTACACGGTTATTTGTACCACTTTGAAAATAGCTACACATATTAACTACCACCCCTACAATTAATAAAAATTAGTTTTGTGAAATGTCCCGCCGTCTGAGTGTCTCAAAAAAATTAAAAACCCTAAAAAAGTCATGATTTTTGTCAATTTTCGATTGTAGTCTCTACATGGTTATTTGTATCACTTTGAAAATAGCTACACATGATAGCTACCACCCCTAGCAATCAAGAAAAATTAGTTTTGTGAAATGTCCCTCCGTTCGAGTGTCTCAAAAAATTAAAAACCCTAAAAAAGTCGTGATTTTTGTTAATTTTCGATTGTAGTCTCTACACGGTTATTTGTGCCGCTTTGAAAATAGCTACACATGTAAGCTACCACCCCTAGCAGTCAATAAAAATTAGTTTTGTGGAATGTTTCGCCGTCCGAGTATCTCAAAAAAATTAAAAACCCTAAAAAAGTCATGATGTTTGTCAATTTTCGATTGTAGTCTCTACACGGTTATTTGTACCACTTTGAAAATAGCTACACATATTAACTACCACCCCTACAATCAATAAAAATTAGTTTTGTGAAATGTCCCGCCGTCTGAGTGTCTCAAAAAAATTAAAAACCCTAAAAAAGTCATGATTTTTGTCAATTTTCGATTGTAGTCTCTACATGGTTATTTGTATCACTTTGAAAATAGCTACACATGTTAGCTACCACCCCTAGCAACCAAGAAAAATTAGTTTTGTGAAATGTCCCCTCCGTTCGAGTGTCTCAAAAAAATTAGAAACCCTAAAAAAGTCGTGATTTTTGTCAATTTTCGAATGTAGTCTCTACACAGTTGTTTGTGCCGCTTTGAAAATAGCTACACATATAAGCTACCACCCCTAGCAATCAATAAAAATTAGTTTTGTGAAATGTTTCGCCGTCCGAGTGTCTCAAAAAAATTAAGAACCCTAAAAAAGTCATGATTTTTGTCAATTTTCGATTGTAGTCTTTACACGATTATTTGTACCACTTTGAAAATAGCTACACATATTAGCTACCACCCCTAGAAATCAAGAAAAATTAGTTTTGTGTTATGCCCCGCCGTCTGAGTGTCTTAAAAAAATTGAAATCCCTAAAAAAGTCATGATTTTTGTCAATTTTCGATTGTAGTCTCTACACGGTTATTTGTACCACTTTGAAAATAGCTACACATATTAACTACCACCCCTACAATCAATAAAAATTAGTTTTGTGAAATGTCCCGCCGTCTGAGTGTCTCAAAAAAATTAAAAACCCTAAAAAAGTCATGATTTTTGTCAATTTTCGATTGTAGTCTCTACATGGTTATTTGTATCACTTTGAAAATAGCTACACATGTTAGCTACCACCCCTAGAAATCAAGAAAAATTAGTTTTGTGTTATGCCCCGCCGTCTGAGTGTCTTAAAAAAATTGAAATCCCTAAAAAAGTCATGATGTTTGTCAATTTTCGATTGTAGTCTCTACACGGTTATTTGTACCACTTTGAAAATAGCTACACATATTAACTACCACCCCTACAATCAATAAAAATTAGTTTTGTGAAATGTCCCGCCGTCTGAGTGTCTCAAAAAAATTAAAAACCCTAAAAAAGTCATGATTTTTGTCAATTTTCGATTGTAGTCTCTACATGGTTATTTGTATCACTTTGAAAATAGCTACACATGATAGCTACCACCCCTAGCAATCAAGAAAAATTAGTTTTGTGAAATGTCCCTCCGTTCGAGTGTCTCAAAAAAATTAAAAACCCTAAAAAAGTCATGATGTTTGTCAATTTTCGATTGTAGTCTCTACACGGTTATTTGTACCACTTTGAAAATAGCTACACATATTAACTACCACCCCTACAATCAATAAAAATTAGTTTTGTGAAATGTCCCGCCGTCTGAGTGTCTCAAAAAAATTAAAAACCCTAAAAAAGTCATGATTTTTGTCAATTTTCGATTGTAGTCTCTATATGGTTATTTGTATCACTTTGAAAATAGCTACACATGTTAGCTACCACCCCTAGCAATCAAGAAAAATTAGTTTTGTGAAATGTTTCGCCGTCCGAGTGTCTCAAAAAAATTAAGAACCCTAAAAAAGTCATGATTTTTGTCAATTTTCGATTGTAGTCTTTACACGATTATTTGTACCACTTTGAAAATAGCTACACATATTAGCTACCACCCCTAGAAATCAAGAAAAATTAGTTTTGTGTTATGCCCCGCCGTCTGAGTGTCTTAAAAAAATTGAAATCCCTAAAAAAGTCATGATGTTTGTCAATTTTCGATTGTAGTCTCTACACGGTTATTTGTACCACTTTGAAAATAGCTACACATATTAACTACCACCCCCTACAATCAATAAAAATTAGTTTTGTGAAATGTCTCGCCGTCTGAGTGTCTCAAAAAAATTAAAAACCCTAAAAAAGTCATGATTTTTGTCAATTTTCGATTGTAGTCTCTACATGGTTTTTTGTATCACTTTGAAAATAGCTACACATGTTAGCTACCACCCCTAGAAATCAAGAAAAATTAGTTTTGTGTTATGCCCCGCCGTCTGAGTGTCTTAAAAAAATTGAAATCCCTAAAAAAGTCATGATGTTTGTCAATTTTCGATTGTAGTCTCTACAACGGTTATTTGTACCACTTTGAAAATAGCTACACATATTAACTACCACCCCTACAATCAATAAAAATTAGTTTTGTGAAATGTCCCGCCGTCTGAGTGTCTCAAAAAAATTAAAAACCCTAAAAAAGTCATGATTTTTGTCAATTTTCGATTGTAGTCTCTACATGGTTATTTGTATCACTTTGAAAATAGCTACACATGTTAGCTACCACCCCTAGCAATCAAGAAAAATTAGTTTTGTGAAATGTTTCGCCGTCCGAGTGTCTCAAAAAAATTAAGAACCCTAAAAAAGTCATGATTTTTGTCAATTTTCGATTGTAGTCTTTACACGATTATTTGTACCACTTTGAAAATAGCTACACATATTAGCTACCACCCCCTAGAAATCAAGAAAAATTAGTTTTGTGTTATGCCCCGCCGTCTGAGTGTCTTAAAAAAATTGAAATCCCTAAAAAAGTCATGATGTTTGTCAATTTTCGATTGTAGTCTCTACACGGTTATTTGTACCACTTTGAAAATAGCTACACATATTAACTACCACCCCTACAATCAATAAAAATTAGTTTTGTGAAATGTCCCGCCGTCTGAGTGTCTCAAAAAAATTAAAAACCCTAAAAAAGTCATGATTTTTGTCAATTTTCGATTGTAGTCTCTACATGGTTATTTGTATCACTTTGAAAATAGCTACACATGATAGCTACCACCCCTAGCAATCAAGAAAAATTAGTTTTGTGAAATGTCCCTCCGTTCGAGTGTCTCAAAAAAATTAAAAACCCTAAAAAAGTCGTGATTTTTGTTAATTTTCGATTGTAGTCTCTACACGGTTATTTGTGCCGCTTTGAAAATAGCTACACATATTAACTACCACCCCTACAATTAATAAAAATTAGTTTTGTGAAATGTCCCGCCGTCTGAGTGTCTCAAAAAAATTAAAAACCCTAAAAAAGTCATGATTTTTGTCAATTTTCGATTGTAGTCTCTACATGGTTATTTGTATCACTTTGAAAATAGCTACACATGATAGCTACCACCCCTAGCAATCAAGAAAAATTAGTTTTGTGAAATGTCCCTCCGTTCGAGTGTCTCAAAAAAATTAAAAACCCTAAAAAAGTCGTGATTTTTGTTAATTTTCGATTGTAGTCTCTACACGGTTATTTGTGCCGCTTTGAAAATAGCTACACATATTAACTACCACCCCTACAATTAATAAAAATTAGTTTTGTGAAATGTCCCGCCGTCTGAGTGTCTCAAAAAAATTAAAAACCCTAAAAAAGTCATGATTTTTGTCAATTTTCGATTGTAGTCTCTACATGGTTATTTGTATCACTTTGAAAATAGCTACACATGTTAGCTACCACCCCTAGAAATCAAGAAAAATTAGTTTTGTGTTATGCCCCGCCGTCTGAGTGTCTTAAAAAAATTGAAATCCCTAAAAAAGTCATGATGTTTGTCAATTTTCGATTGTAGTCTCTACACGGTTATTTGTACCACTTTGAAAATAGCTACACATATTAACTACCACCCCTACAATCAATAAAAATTAGTTTTGTGAAATGTCCCGCCGTCTGAGTGTCTCAAAAAAATTAAAAACCCTAAAAAAGTCATGATTTTTGTCAATTTTCGATTGTAGTCTCTACATGGTTATTTGTATCACTTTGAAAATAGCTACACATGATAGCTACCACCCCTAGCAATCAAGAAAAATTAGTTTTGTGAAATGTCCCTCCGTTCGAGTGTCTCAAAAAAAATTAAAAACCCTAAAAAAGTCATGATGTTTGTCAATTTTCGATTGTAGTCTCTACACGGTTATTTGTACCACTTTGAAAATAGCTACACATATTAACTACCACCCCCTACAATCAATAAAAATTAGTTTTGTGAAATGTCCCGCCGTCTGAGTGTCTCAAAAAAATTAAAAACCCTAAAAAAGTCATGATTTTTGTCAATTTTCGATTGTAGTCTCTACATGGTTATTTGTATCACTTTGAAAATAGCTACACATATTAACTATCACCCCTTCAATCAATAAAAATTAGTTTTGTGAAATGTCCCGCCGTCTGAGTGTCTCAAAAAAATTAAAAACCCTAAAAAAGTCATGATTTTTGTCAATTTTCGATTGTAGTCTCTACATGGTTATTTGTATCACTTTGAAAATAGCTACACATGTTAGCTACCACCCCTAGCAACCAAGAAAAATTAGTTTTGTGAAATGTCCCTCCGTTCGAGTGTCTCAAAAAAATTAGAAACCCTAAAAAAGTCGTGATTTTTGTCAATTTTCGAATGTAGTCTCTACACAGTTGTTTGTGCCGCTTTGAAAATAGCTACACATATAAGCTACCACCCCTAGCAATCAATAAAAATTAGTTTTGTGAAATGTTTCGCCGTCCGAGTGTCTCAAAAAAATTAAGAACCCTAAAAAAGTCATGATTTTTGTCAATTTTCGATTGTAGTCTTTACACGATTATTTGTACCACTTTGAAAATAGCTACACATATTAGCTACCACCCCTAGAAAT